>BGNK01001935.1:0-122351 GCA_003297005.1 Symbiodinium sp. clade A Y106
TCGGAGCCTAGCCCTCCAACTGCTCCGGTTGCAAAGAGGTCAACCGAGGAGGCTTCTACTCAGGAGGCGCAGATCTCCAAGAAGCCCAAAGCTGAGGAAGCTAAACGAGCCCGTCTAGACGCTGGCGGCTCAAGTGCTGGTCCAGCACAGGGACCCGCTTCTGAGGGCCCTTCGGCTATGGAGGTGTCTGGCCCCGAGCCAGCATCATCTTCTAAACGGCCGCATCCTGGAGGAGATGAAGGAGACATGGTTCTTGATTTCCTTCTTTCTCTTCGGACTGGGTTCTTAGCCTCTGTCGCTGGGGATCCTTATCCTGTATGCGAAGAAAAATTCGACACTGACATCTATGAGAAGTTTGAGACGTCCTATTGGGACGATGTGTCGGGAAAGCCTCTTAGGCCAGAGCTCGTGCAGGAAGCTCGCAAAGAAGAGGTTTCTACCATCAATGAGATGGGGGTCTGGGAGGTGATTCCTAGGCCTAAAGGAGAAAAAGTCATCACCACACGGTGGGTTGACGTCAACAAGAAAGACGAGGCAAACCCGAAATACCGCAGCAGGCTTGTGGCCAGAGAGCTGAAGAAGCGTTACCCAGGGGGCATCTCTCAGGAGGCGCACCAGCCCACATGGGAAGATTTCTATGCCTCTATGCCGCCTATTAGCGCGCTGCGTGTTCTGTTTGCCCTCGCGACGACAAAGAAGGCACCAGACCTTGAAGGAAAGATGCGTGATCTTCCGAAGGACCAATGCTTGGTCTTTCTGGATATCAAGAAAGCGCATTTTTGGGCTGATGCCCGCCGACGNGAAACTGGTGTGGATACCTCCAAGTATGTTGGTTTGTTGCGTAAGTCCCTCTATGGAACTCGAGATGCGCCAGCCAATTGGGAGGCGACCATCCTGCGGGTGATGACTCGGTTGGGTTTCGTGCGTGGGCGTTCAAACTCCTGTTTGTACTACCATCCTGAGAAGGAGGTCCGCGTGGAGGTACATGGTGACGACTTCACCGGCCTGGGTTCCAAGGCCGAGCTCGAGTGGTTTGCTGCAGAGCTGGGCAAACACTGGACGGTTGAAGTTCGCGGTTACCTCGGTCCGCCTGGTATGGTTGGAGCGCAGCAGTCCATCGACATCCTCAACCGCTTGGTGTCGTGGACTTCTAGGGGTATAGAACTTGAAGCTGATCCTCGACATGTCGATATCATCCTTCGGGAAGTCGGCTGTGAGGGTGCCAANCAGCAGTCCATCGACATCCTCAACCGCTTGGTGTCGTGGACTTCTAGGGGTATAGAACTTGAAGCTGATCCTCGACATGTCGATATCATCCTTCGGGAAGTCGGCTGTGAGGGTGCCAAGGTCACCACAGCGCTGATGAAAGAGAGGATTGAGCAGGTCGAGGAGGCCGAACCTTTATCCTCTGATGATGCATCGTGGTACCGCTCGGTGAGCATGAGATTGGCGTATCTATCCCAGGATAGGCCTGATCTTCAAGTGCTCGCGAAGGAGCTTGCCAAAGGACTTAAAAGTCCCACTACTGCACATCTTATGATGCTGAAGCGTGGAGCGCGCTACCTTCGTAGCTGTCCGCGGCTTGTACATCTATTCCCATATCAAGCGTGCGTTCCCAAACTGACGCTTTGGGTAGACGCTGACCACGCAGGTTGCCTACGATCCCGTAAATCTACCACAGGCTATTGCATTAGACTTGGTGGCTCTACTATCAAGACAGGATGCAAGAGCCAAGCGGTCATTGCTCTAAGCAGTGGTGAGGCAGAGTATTATGGGTTGGTGTCTGGTTCGTGCAATGCTCTTGGGGAGCAATCCACCCTCAAAGACTGGGGAATCCTTCTCCCTATTCAAGCTTGGATGGATGCAAATACCGGACTATCCATTGGCTCTCGCCACGGATTGGGACGTGTGAAGCATATTGATACTGTGTTCCTTTGGGTACAAGATGTTGTGGCATCAGGGAGGATNACCGGACTATCCATTGGCTCTCGCCACGGATTGGGACGTGTGAAGCATATTGATACTGTGTTCCTTTGGGTACAAGATGTTGTGGCATCAGGGAGGATTCTGCTTGGGAAGAAGCATACGGACGAGATGCTTGCAGATCTTCTCACGAAGCCTTTGGAGAGAGCTCGCATCCAGATGCTGCTCTCGGGGCTTAATTACCATTACACTGACGGTAGACATCACTTGGCACTGAATGCNACGGACGAGATGCTTGCAGATCTTCTCACGAAGCCTTTGGAGAGAGCTCGCATCCAGATGCTGCTCTCGGGGCTTAATTACCATTACACTGACGGTAGACATCACTTGGCACTGAATGCCTAAAGGGCTTGAGCGGTTACGCCCTGGTAGCATTTTCCTGCTCGGGCAGCCAAACGGCTGTAGAGCTTGTCTGACCGCCCTCGGGAGGCGTGTTGGAATGTAGAGGTGTTGTTTTGTCTGTGCAGTGTCATGTGTAGTTTGTGTCACCGTAGCCCTTTTTGGCTTATAGCGCAAGAGCCTGCAGAGCCTAAAAGTCCGCTGCAGTACATGTATACATGTATATACCGATGCATATCCCGAATAGTTCCCTGAGCCCGATGGTACGTGAATCCCGTGTGGCATCAAGAACCCAGGATTTGTGGGTGGCATCTGACCTCTGCACTTTGGGGCCCTGCGCCTTTCCAAAGCGGCACCGCTTCAACCGCTCTCATTCCCGAACATTCCACCAGGTCGGCCCGGGTTTCTATTCATTGAACTCATCTTACAAATACTACATCAATTAGCATTATCATTCGTTATGTGGCACTTCTTTACTTCATTCGGGTTAACGGGCGTAGGTTTGAGGCTTTAGGGCTTAGGTGTTCTGAGTTTGGGATTGTACGTCTTAGGAAGTTTAAGGGCTCTCTGCTCCACCGTTGCTCTGAGTCAAGAGTCGACGAAGATGAAGATGATGGTGAGTATGACGATCAAGAAAAGTACTTAAAGGATCATGGGACTTAGTAACTAGGGTTATAAATAAGGTAACTATACTTATAAGTACTTATAACCCCAATTAGGGTACTTATAACCTTACTTACTAAGTCCCCTGATCCTCCNAAAGGATCATGGGACTTAGTAACTAGGGTTATAAATAAGGTAACTATACTTATAAGTACTTATAACCCCAATTAGGGTACTTATAACCTTACTTACTAAGTCCCCTGATCCTCCAAGTAGATGAAAAAAACAGCCAATCGTTGGTATTCTCTGTAGCCTTGCTCTAGACCCTAAACCCTAAACCCTAACCGTCGTGTGCATAGGCGGCCCGCCCGGAACGCTTTGAGACCGAGTATGGCAGCGGCCGGTTGTCTGGGAGCCTGGGTTATTGTTAAGGAATAGGGTTTGAGCCACTATATTAGTAAGTATACTGTTAAGTTAAAGTTACCAGACCAATAGTTACTATAGTAATTGGGGGTTAAGCAACTATAATATATAATAAGTGTATTGTTCAGCTAAGTTACTATAGTAATGTTTTTAAATGTATGGTTCTGAACAAGAACCCGGACCCAGGGTTCTCGGCTTCGACGACATCTTTGTGGGTCCTTTCCGCGTGAAGTCACAGCACCTTGGGCACTGGTTTATGGAGCTGAGAGTTTAGGGTTTTGTAAGCTCTGAAACCCAAACTAGTCCTAAACGAACCCTAAACCCTAAACCCTAAACCCTAACTCGAAGCCCACTCTAACCCCGACCCCTAAACCCTAAAATCAACCCTTATGGGAACCCTGACAGATTTCTTGAAGGAATCCTGATAGATCCTTTGAAGGAACCCTTATTCATCCTAAACCCTAACCCAAAACCCCTGAACCCCGCCCAAAACCCCTATTTAAAGAATAGAAAAAGAATCCTTTAAAGGAGACCTTACTTCTAGGCCCCTTGAGCAACCCTCATAGGCCCCACAAAGAAACCCTGGAAAAAAGGGGTGCCTTTAGGGGCTCCTTTAAGGATCTTTGGAAAACCCTAGGCCCCTTAAAGGGCTCCTTATAGGCCCCTTAAAAGGTTCCTTAAAGGGCCCTGAAAGGGCTCCTTCTAGGTCCCTTATAACCTAAACCCTAAACCCTAAACCCTAAACCCTAAACCCTAAACCCTAACCCTAAACCCTAAACTTATAAGGGAAGGAACCCGATCTTCAGGAGCTTGGGGCTCATCTCAGAGGAGTCGGGGGATGCCTTCGCTGCCTTTCCCATCGATGCTCGGTCTCTTGAAGGGTTCCTTTGAGGGTCTTTTAAAGGGTGCCTTTAAGGGTTCCTTTAAGGATGATGCCTTTAAGGCATTACAGGTTCCTTTACGGGTTCGAGAGGGGTTTTGTGGTATATTATCTACAAGGTTCTATCTAGGTCTTCCAGTAGTATGCGTTTACTCTTTTCATGCGGTTCGGTTTATATAGTAGGATAGAGTATGATAAAGGTTTAGTCTTTTGGGGATCTAGCGGTTTGTTACAATGGCTACTAGGGAACCTTTATTGAAACGATTGAAACTGAAAGTTAGGAAAAGCATACCCTGGTTTTTAGATGGTTATTGGGGAACAGAGGATGGCATCGTCGGCTTGGCATTTTCGGCGCACCTTGGTGGCTGAGTTAGTAAGCTTTCTTTAGGGTTTAGGGGTTCCTGTAAGTGATCTAGTTTAGGGTTAGGGTCTAGGGCTCTAGGGTGTAGGTATTAGGGCTTTTCTGCCCTAAACCCTAAACCCTAAGCCCTGAACTTCAGGGTGTTGTTGCCTTCTGAACTCGGCAGCCAAGGCTCTCCGTGAAAACGAGCATTGTGCCTTTGTTAGACCACCTCGTGGAGGAGATTATGGGGTTTAGGGCGTTTGGGGGTAAGGGTCTAAGGTTTTGGGATGTTTTGAGCATGTTGGGTTGAGGGTTTAGGCTTTGTCGCAGGGTTTTTTACGGTTTAGAGGATGCAGCATTTAGGGCTTCAGTAACATGTGCACAGTACTAAAAGCAACTCTGCAGGGATGATAAGACCTGGTGTATGTTTAAGTTTTCCCTGAACCCTAAACCCTGAACCCCAAACCCTAAAACCCCAAACCCTAAACCCCAAACCCTTATAGATCCCTTAAAGGCCCCCTGTAAACCTTAAACCCCCAACCCCTAAACCCTTATAGATCCCTTAAAGGATCCCACAAAAAGGAGCCTTTAAAGGAACCCCGAGCCTTCTTCTGGAGGAGAGGGCGATGCCCAAACCGGAGTTTGCCTTCTTCCTTCACAAGGAAGTTTCCGAAAATAGGGGTACCTTATTTTGGGGTCCTTACAATAAGGATCCTACTATTTAGGATGCTATATTAGGGTCCCCATTTTTTGGAAACTCCCACAAGGATCCATCCAAAGGGGGTGCCGTGATCTGGGGAGGTGGTGCTGAGAGGCTGGGTTCCCGGGCTGTTCAGTGCTGCAACATAGGGGCCGGAACAAAGACCAATATTGTTTCGGGGGGAGGGGGGGGGTTCCTCATTATAGTAAAATATATACCGTTAAGGCCCCTATGGTGCAATTGTTGTTTTGTTTTTTTCTTTTTTTTGTTTCTGGGTTCAAAGAAGATTAGACTAAACCAAACAATTTTGTAATTTTGCTTGTGGGTTACTGAACAGCCTAGGTTTGCATGACGGGGAGATGATGTGGTTTCCCATTCCGGAAGAGCGATATTGGTCGCTCTCGCTGCAAGGCTTTCGTCTTGGGGGGGAACAAGATGTCCTCGACCTTTTCCTCAATCAGAACATGTCTTGTTTTTCCCTTTTCATCGGGTTAAGGGGATCTTAGCCCTAAACCCCTAAACCCTAAACTCGAAGTGCCTAAAACCGCAACCTTAAACCCCTAAACCCTAAACCCTGATCCTATTGAAGGCTATAACATATTTCAGAGGCTCTACACTGCAAACCACCCAGGATCTGCTCTTCCCTCAGAAGCCCAGGCGAGGAGATGGCCCTGCCTCCGGGCTTGTGTTAAGGAACTTAGGTTTCTTCAAGGGATCTGTAAGACTTCCTTTCAGGGTTCCTCTAAGGGATCTATAAGTAAGGGCTTGTACCTAGGGTTTAAGTTACCACATCTGGGATCTATAGTCGACGGTACAGTATGGTTTCCTAGTTATGGTATATCCTGCATTATCCAAAAGAAGGAATATACCATGATTCCCATAGTCCAGGGTCTTTAAGGTAATGCAGGCTTTATATCATCAACCGTAGTTTATAAACCCTAAACCCTAAACCCTAAAGTTTTCAGGTCTTCTTCGGCCAGGAACGGCCGAAGAGTGCTGTCCTTCTCGTGGATAGCGGGACCACGTTCTTCACCGCGCCTAGAAGGCTCTTTAACAAGATCTCCGAAACTGGGCTCATAAGGAATTTAATTTATAGTGAATCCCAGAAAGTTGGAACATGCATTTAGGATGATTAGTGCTGGGATCCCCTATACTTTACCTTAAGGGCATGAGGATACTGATCTTCCAACTTTCTGGCTTCTGCTTTAAGTTGCCATAATGAGGAAACTATACTATTCACTATAGATCCCTAGTATGGCACCTGAAATTAAATCCCCTAGCAAGAACCCAGGAAAAGGTGTGGCCTATGAATTGTGACAAGATCCACACGCTTCCAGAATTCGTTTTCACTGCCCCCTGGATGCAGATTGTCTGGGCATGGTAAAGACATACGGCGCCCAAAAAAGCATAGCATCCATGCGTAGTTCTTGTAGCACGGACGTTGGACTCAATTCGATTCGGTGAAGAGCTCGAGACCGGAAACCCCAAAGCAACAATATAAGGGGCCTTAATAGTTACCTATACCATGTTGGGTGTTCTTTGTTATAATAGTATAATGGGCCCCACAACCCTATTCTTTTTATTAAGGCTCCTGCATTAAGGTGGGGACAAACTTGTCCAACTACAGTGCCGTCCAAGAGATCCGAGTGCCCCCCAGCGTCTACATGATTCGGAACGCCTTCACCGGTGACTGCATGCCGGGCATCATGAACATGGAGTATGGCTCTCACGACCGTCCTTTCATGATCTTGGGGGAGATCTTCCTGCGACACTATTTCTCCGTCTTCCAGAAAGGTGCCCCTGGAGACTCTTGGCTAGGCTTGGCGCCTGCACGCGAAGGCGCGGAAGCAGAGAAAAAGCTGCTTCTGGCGCAGCAGATGACAGATTCTCTGAGCCGAGCGTAGCATCCTGCAGTGCGATGCAGTACGATTGGCGTGCATGTGGAGGCTTTCACACTGGCTGCCGGATAGATAACATGTGGGCTACTTGGAGGATCATGGGACTTAGTAAGTAAGGTTATAAGGACACTAATTGGGGTTATAAGTAATTATAAGTATAGTTACCTTATTTATAACCCTAGTTACTAAGTCCCATGATCCTCCAAGTAGGGGTGGAACTAGAGAAATTCCAGACGCTACTGGTAGCTCTCAGTTTGATACTGCTGGCCGTACGAGCGGCTGAGCTCTCCACATGCAGCACAGCCTGTCTCTGACGGAGCTCGGTCACCCAACGGTGGCATCATGCAACACGACCAAGCCTTGTCAGCGCAGTCTCCATACGATGCATTCAAGGCACCAGTTTAGTCTTGCAGACCAGCACTTGCTTCAGGGTGGTCTTTGGAGAAGTAGCTGCGCTGTACAGGTTGCAGATTGAGGGTAGAGCAAGACTAGAGCGGAATGTTGGGAGAAACAGCGAAGCGCATGGATGCATCATTGGCGGGCCTACCATCAAAAGCCTCGTTCCTCCTGCCATGGAAGGTTTGGGTCGGGAACAGCAGCGACGTCGCCCACTACGTCCTGGAGCGATTCGGAGAGCGTTCCGTGGCCTTGCCCCCAGCCATGGAGCCGTGAAGTGACCGTCCGGCCTAGCTATCCGTCAGTTCTGCGATACGGTTGATGGACAAAATCCTGCATGACCCTAAGGACCCTAAACTATGGGAATTATGGTATATTCCTTATTATGGATCATGCAGGATTTTGTCCATCAGCCGTATTGTTACTCATGGTCTAATAGTGTTCTGATTGTGTTTGAGTGCTTTGCGTCTGATACCTAGATGTACACAGACTTTTTTTCCCGAGAGTTCCTTCGGCATAAGTCCTTGGACCTCTTGCACCACAGTGGCCCAAAGCCTAAATCACAAGCTGTGAACCCTAAGCTAAGCTCAGTCCTGAACCTTAACTCGAAACCCTAAAGCCTCACCCCCTCAATCCTGAAGCCCCAAACACAAAAACCAGAAAGCCCAAAGACCCTTAACCTCTTTAAACCTCTCTGGTTGGTGCAGTGGGAGGCCATGATCTTCATGTTTCCCCTACACCCCTAAACCCCTGAACCCCTAAACCCCTTGCTGCACCCCTGAACCCTCAGTGAGAGGCCATGATCTTCATATATATATATATATATATCCCTAAACCCCTACAGGCCATGAAGCCTAAGCCCAAAGCGGGGTTTGTTCTAAGCATTGAGAAGCCATGATCTTCATATATACCCTAAACCCCTAAAACCCTAAAGCCCAAAAGCCCAAAAGCCCTAAGCATTGAGAGGCCATGACCCTAAAACCTAAACCCCTAAACCCCTGAACCCTCAGTGAGAGGCCATGATCTTCATGGATCATCGAGGGAGCCTCTTCCACGACGACTTGAAGAGCTTTGAGGTGAACAGGGCCTTGGTTGTCGGATTGCCTTCCGGTTTAGGGATTTAGGGTTTAGGGGTTTAGGGGTTTAGGGTTTAGGGGTTTAGGGTTTAGGGGTTTGGGCGTTTAGGGGTTTAGGGGTTTAGGGTTTAGGGGTTTAGGGGTTTAGGGCTTCGGATCTAGCATCGAGGGTTTATAGGGTCTAGTGAAGTGTGGTAAGGGTTTAGCATTTATGGGGGTTCGGGTTGAGGGTGGGAAGGTATACAGGGGCCTTAATAATTAGAATAGAGCCTTGGGGCCCAATACACTATACTATAATATAGTAAGGAAACCCCCCAAAATAGTATTGGTAGTTATTATTGTCCGTACCAGCCTGGATGTGGAAATCCCACAGTCTGCTCTAGAAAGTCGGACTGCGTTCCGGGGCGATTCTATGCTCTCCACGGCATGATACTGTAGTATAGGGGCCTTAATAATTACCTATACTATTTTGTGGGTTCCTTACTATAACTATAGTATAATGGGCCCCAAAATCCTACTCTGGTCCCTTTAGCTGCAGTAGTCCGGACTGTCATTGCAGTCGCAAGCATGTTTGAGGAAGCTTCCTCCAAGACCTGACATCAGCCCGAATCTCCCAACCTTTTCTCCCGTCATGTTCCTGACGCGGACGGGAAAGTTGAAAGTCCTCGATACCTACATGTAAGATCATGTAGGATAGTTCAGTCAGAAATTTGAATCGTGGTGTCCAGACCGCTCCTTAAGCCGTCGCTCGAGTGAGGCAATGCATAGTGTGCCTCGCAATGTACACTCACCCGTCACGTCGCTCTATATAGTTTTACAGGTTGCGTTGCCCCTGAAACATTGTAACATCAGAAGGAGGTCCAAGTAGGGCTTTGCATTAGGGGGGTTGGTGAATGTACAGAGAGCTCCTGACAAACACTGATGAGTGTATCTGCTGGTGTTTGCATGTTGTTACTTCAGATGATCTTTATATGGGTTGTTGTCAAATTATGGTCCCTTCTTGGGTCCCGAATACAATACGGCACCCAATATTTAGGCTACCCCAAAAGGGACCCTCATTGTGCCACAACGACCGCTTGCCTTTGGTACAGTCAACTTCAAGCTTCCGCGGCAAATCTACATCGACTGCTGCAGCATGTCAGCCTTTCCTTCAGCTCATGTGGGGCTAGGGCTCATAGCCGTAACCCCACGCCCCCTTATGGAACCCTTGTAGATCCCTTAAAGGAAACCCTTGAAAGTTACTAAGCCCGACGATCCTTCAGTAAGGTTTAGCGCCCCAAAAAGATGACGAGTCAAGAGAGTTGTGACCGCGTGACCGCGCCGAAGGAGATGAAGCTGCTTCAACATGGCTGCCGAGTTCTGGCGGACAACACTTTGAAGCTCAGCATTCATTCGCATCTTTGTCAGATACTATAGACTATACGCATGATATGTAGGTGCATAATTATTGCTAAGGGTATTGCTAAAGAGCATATACATTTATGTCAGGTAATGCCTACATGCACGATACTCTTTAGCAAGGTCTGTTGTTGTTCGGAAATCGTTTCCGACCTGACATGACGGGCTTGGCAACGCCTCGCGTCGAAGATCGGATCCCCTAGCTTGCTCCGCTTTGCCTCAATGTAGGGATGGGAATATTTTCAAATAGTTATAGTTCCTATCTCATTACGGTATGATATATCGTATTTGAAATAAGCAAGACCCCTATAGTGCCCTAAACATGAGCCTTCAACGAAAAAACGTCAGCCACTGCACCCAGTTTGATCCGTAACTATGTGGGAGTTCATTTGATTGCGGATTTCTCACAAAAAGCGATTCCCTGAACTCCCGCCGCTCAGTACAGATATAAGGACCAAACCCGCCCCGAAAAACAACACAATCAGACCCGAAACCCTGAACCCTAAACCCAAGCCCCTATAAATCCGTTATAATTAGATCCCTTAAAGGAACCCTAAACCCTCAACCCAAACCCCGAAACCGTCAGGAAGCCGGGTGCGCCGCTGTTCTTATGGCATGTCAGCAGCAGGCCGTCTTTGCGGCTGCATGTGGGTGTTAGAGGTTAGGCATGTTTTATTGTTTCGGGGCTTTAGGGTTTGGGGTTTAGGGTTTCAGGGTTTGTGGTCGGGTCGGGGCTTATACTTTACTAAGGGCTTCTGCTTGGCGTTTCAGGGCTCAGGGTTTTAGGGTTTAGGTCTCACCGGCAGCAGCTTCTGGCCAACGTTCAGGTGTAGGGCAAAACCCTTTTGTCCTGAGCCAGGAAAGCCTCTAAAGCCCTAAACCCTCAATTAAATCCTAAAACCCCTGAAGCCCTAAACCCTTACTTAAATCCCAACACCCCTAAAGTCCTAAACCCTTACTTAAATCCTAAAACCCCTGAAGCCCTAAACCCTTACGTAAATCTTAAAACCCCTGAAGCCCTAAACCCTTACTTAAATCCTAAAACCCCTGATGCCCTAAACCCTACTTAAATCCTAAAACACCTGAAACCCTAAACCTTACTTAAATCCTAAAACCCCTGAAGCCCTAAACCCTTACTTAAATCCTTAACCCCCTGAAGCCCTAAACCCTTACTTAAATCCTTAACCCCCTGAAGCCTTAAACCCTCTCAGCATCTCCCCGACCCTGCCGAGTCCGGCCTTTGCCACGGAGCTCGTGATGGTTCCCGAGTTCGGGCTGGGCCACCAGGTCCGGCTGGTAAACACAAGATATCACAAGATGGTATGCGTATATATATATATATATATGTATATATCTGTATACATGTATATATATATATATACATATGTATGTATGCATGTATATAGAGCACCATATCCATATATACATATGTATATACATGTGTGCATGTGTTTTGTTTTTACGGTCTAGGTATCTAGGGTAGTACCTAAGCCTAAGCGACGAAGAAGACTATTCATACAAAGCAGATACATGGATAGGTAGACAGTGCATATAGATAGATGGAAAGATAGACAGACAGAGCGATAGAAAAACAGGTAGATACGTAAACACATAAGTAGATAAACAGATGGTTAAGATAGATCGACGGCTACATAGATGGCAGGTAGGTAGATAATTATAGGTAGATGGGTGGATAGATGCAAAACAGATCGACCGATGGGTATCTCAGATAGAACAGATAGATCGGCTGACGCAAACAGACACATAGATAGACAGACACAGTTGAGTCGATAAACGAATTAGTCAAGCAGTGTATGCAAAATTATGTATGGCGTGAGGTATATACACACATACTGTTATTATGTGTATATATATATATTCACATATATATATACACATATTAATATGTAGATCAGCCTGTATCGGTATGTAATGTCCAGATGCACATATTTGTGTATTGTTATGTGTATTTCCTACTTATTTATTCCTTGATTGCTAGTACCTTGTGCCTGTCCCCTGAATGGTGGCTTCGGTTCAGCCGCTTAGTCATTGCTTCCAAAAGGCCACGGTGGGCAGTGAGAGTATGCGTTCACAGGCAGGAAGACGCATGCTTCCAGCCGCGATTCCAGCCACAATCCAAATTATCCCTCAATGAAAGCACGTTCTTTGAATGAAGAGAGGAAGTTTGAATCAGGTGTTGGCGTCTGTGGCTCCGTGTCCTCACCATGGCATGTCGCAGGTGTTGCAGGATTGGGTGGCTGTCAGCAGCTATGACCTGGGTGCAGAGGGCAGCAGCACAGAGCGGCTCGGACTTTATTATAGGGCCATTAGGGGCTGAAATAATTACCTATACTATTTTGGGTGTTCCTTGTTATAGTTCTACTATAATGGGCCCCACTAATTCCAAAGTCCCCTATATTATTTGGAATTTTTGAGACTTCTCGATGCTCGGGCGGCTTTCTGAAGGTTGAGTTTGTCAATTGTAGCATCTCTCGGTGTCTCGAGTGGGCATGGTGCAATGCGGCTCGTGCTCCCTAAACCCTAAACCCTATACACTTTTTATATGATACAACTGTGGGTTCAAATGTATGATGACCTCCAAAGACCATAGCTTCTAATGATGCTCTTTATCCCCTTATAGTTAGTACATTTTCGTGGTACAATCTCTTTTTCCACCAAATGGTATTTAGTTATGGAGGCTCCTTTGTTTTGGTGTTGTCCCTTATAATTGCAACTCGTAAGATCCCATCTTTAAGGACCCCTTTTGAGGAGCCACCAGTAAACCCTAATCCGTAAACCCCTGAACCCTAACCCCTAAACCCCTACGCCCTAAAACCACCAAAACCGCTGAATCCTAAACATCCTAAACCCTGAAATCCTAAAACCCCTAAACCCCTAACCCTTACAGTAGAAGCCCGAAAGTTGGAAACCCAATAGCCTCAATCCGTAAGAGTAATGCATATGGAATCCCAGCACTAACCCAACTTTTTGGGATTTACTAAGCCCGGATAGGGTTTTGGGGCCCATCACACTATATTTATAATGAGAAACCCCCAAAAAAGTATTGGTAGTTGTTTAGGCCAGTATAAACGGCCCCAAAACGCTATTCTAATTATTCAGGCCCTCAAATTATAGTACCCTTATAGATCCCTTATAGTAACCCTTAAAAGGAACCCTATTCTAATTACTATATCTGAACCCCTAGGCCGCCTCCTGTCGCTGTGGCAGAGCTCTCGGAGTGCTGCGACGCCCCGAGCTGAGTTCGGGGTTTAAAAATCGGGCTTAGTGTGTAGGGTTTATGGTTTTGGGCTTAGGGTTTTGGGTTTAGGGCTTTTAGGGTTTAGGGGTTCAGTGTTTAGGGTTTTGTTATTTAGGGTTTAGGATTTAGGGGTTGAGGGTTAAGGGGTGCAGGGTTTAGGGCCTGGGGCTTAGTGCTCTTTTCGTTTTGTTTGTACGTTGGTGGTTGAATGGTGTGTTTGCAGTTTTTTTGTGGTTTCGATGTGTTTTCCTGGGGGGGTCCTACGGTTCTGTTACGTTTTGATGAAGGACGCATACTATAGGGGGCCTAAATAATTACCTATACTATTGTGGGGGTTCCTTGTTATACTTATAGTATAATAGAGCCCCAAACCCTATTGAAATTATTAAGGCTTCTATATTATAGTACCCTTATAGATCCCTTATAGTAACCCTTATAGACCCCTTTAAAAGGAACCCTAGTCTAATGATTAACGCCCCTAAATTAGGGTTGTACTTAAAGGATCATGGGACTTAGTAACTAGGGTTATAACTAAGGTAACTATACTTATAATTACTTATAACCCCAATTAGGGTACTTATAACCTTACTTACTAAGTCCCCTGAAACCCCACTTAGGGTACTTATAACCTTACTTACTAAGTCCCTGGATCCTCCAAGTAAATTAGGGTTGTATTGGGGTTCCGGAAGAGAACTGAGGCCCTGAGGCGTCGGAGCCTCGCGGGTGGCTTGACCTCCCAGGACGGCAGGCGTAATCTGAATAACGGGCTCCTTAAAGGGCTCCTTAAGGGGATCTATAGATTTTTGGTAATCTGAAGTTGCCGCGTAGCACAAGTAGTAGGATCCCTATGATAAAGACCCTAGCCTCGTACACTTACCCTCATAGCAACCCTCCCTGAAGCAGCAGACAGAGAGTCCTTATATGAGGAAGCCCCCCAGCCTACCGTGCCTTCAGGACTGGGCGAAGCATGCGGAGGAGATGGAGCCCTTGCCTCATCTGCCTAGGAGCTTTATAGGGCTCAGGGCCCCAGGTGCGGGGTCCTTACAACAAGGGTCATACTACTCGGGTTTAGGGTTTAGGGTTTAGGGCAAAGTTTAGGGTTTAGGGTTTAGGGACTACTCATGGCATATATTCATCATTACATGCCCTGCGCCGCCCAACGCATGGCAGGGCACATGTTCAGTCGCGGCCCCGGTTGAAAACCCTGAACGACCTATCTGCGATGCCTACGAGAAACTCCTCAACAGATCGAGCGACATCAGGGGCTGTACACTGCAACCCTAACACCTAGACCCCAAGACTCCCAATCCCCCTAGACCCTAAACCCCACCCCCTCAACCCCTATATACCTAAACCCTAAACCCTCGGCCTC
This sequence comes from Symbiodinium sp. clade A Y106, assembly GCA_003297005.1. Lineage (NCBI taxonomy): Eukaryota > Dinophyceae > Suessiales > Symbiodiniaceae > Symbiodinium > Symbiodinium sp. clade A. Next base: position 14,671 of record BGNK01001935.1, read on the forward strand.
GACACCTAGACCCCTACATACCTAAACCCCCCCTAAACCCCTAAACCCTCAGCCGTCGACCTTAGGCGGAACAAGGAGCTCAACCGAAAAAAAAGTAACCCTAAGCCCTAAAGAATGGACAAGAGGTCTGGGCTGAAAGCACTGGGCATCGAAGCCACGGTGGCGAGTGGTGATCTGAATCGACCTTTTGCCATGCAAGACATCAAAACAGTGTAGGGCTCCTTTAAGGGATCGATAAGGGTTCCTTTGAGGGATGTAGAAGAGCCCCCAGCCCCCAGCCCCCAGCCCCCGGCTTCTTCGAGAGATCTATAAGGGCTCCTTTAAGGGTTCGATCAGGGCTCCTTTAAGGGATCTATAAGGGTTCCTTTAAGGGTTAAGAAATTTAATTTAAGTTACCATATTAGGGATCTATGAGGGTTCCTTTAAGGGATCTATAAGGGTTCCTTTAAGGCATCTATAGGGAAGTTCGGAAAGTTGGGGGCTTAGTGTTTGAGGCTTTAGGGCTTGCGGGTTTTCTGTTTAGGATATTTGGGGCTTAGGGTTCAGGGTTTGGTGTTTCGAAATTTCAGGGCTTAGGGTTCCTGGTGTTCATGAGGACGTGTTGCAGTCTTGGCTACTTCGGCAGGTCCCCAAGAAACAAAGCCCTAAGCCTTAAACCCCATCCTGGACACAGCCTCGAAGCACACCTAGACCCTCTTTTCCCTGCGCGATGCCTGGTCCCTACACCCTAAACCTTAAACCTTACTGAACCCTAAATACTTAAACCCTAAGCCCTAAACTCCCTGCGTTGCGGAGAAAGGGCCATTGCACTTTAAAAAAAAACTCCACACCTTACTGAACCCTAAATACTTAACCCCTAAGCCCTAAACTCCACACCTTACCTCTTTTCCCTGCGCAGATGCCTGGTGAGTATTTCAGAGATGGGACGCAGGAGGCCAGGGAGGAGGCTGGGCCTCTGAGTCTAACATGTGAAGGAACCCCTTAAAGCTACCCTTATAGATAGGGTTTACTGTAGGGTTTAGGGGTCTAGGGATTCAAGGATTTCGTAGTGCGCACCCACAGGGCCGGATGTAGAATCCAGGATTCAGGGGAGAGTTGGGGGTTGATCAAAATTAGGGGTCCCTTTTGGTGCCCTAGGCTATAAGGAATATACTATAATACAGACCCCAAAAGGGCCCATAATTTTGATCAACCCCCATGTGACCAGGTGAAGACAACATGTTCCATCGAGTTTTCCATATGGGTAGTTGTCAAAATTAGGGTCCCTTTTTGGGTACCCTAAATATTAGGTGCCGTAGTATATTAAGGACCCAAAAAGGGACCAGAATTTTGACAACCGCCCATATATCAAAATAGCATATTACGGAAGGTCATACAACACGCAGTTGCCGTATGATGTGCCTGAAGCCTGACGTGCGCCTCCGTTACCTGACTTTCTGCCTCGCGATGTGTGGCGCTCGAATTGCTAACCCGTGGGGAATGCTTTCTTGACCATGAATGTATGATGCAGCTGCTTGCTCTTTGCAGCTCCCGGCGGTTTAGAAGTAGCAGAGCGCCAGGGGAATTACTGGTGCTCCCATCCAGGTGCTATGGCGTGCCTCGGCAGAACATGCTGAAACTCACTGGGACTCGGAAATGATATCCATAGTACCCTAAATAGTAGGATCCCTATTATAAGGGGTACCCCCAATGCTCGGAAACGCCCATATGTCTACTTACTGTAGATCGGCGCTGTGGTATTCAGAGCCACTACCCTAAACCCTAAACCCTAAACCCCTAAACCCCTAAACCCTAAACCTGTGGTATTCAAAGCTGATCTGAGGGTCATCTCCAAGCTCCACTACCGCCGAGCCTTGGCGTTCTTCTGGTTGGAGCTTAGGACTTTAACTTTTCAGGATTCTATATGAACCATCATAAGGAGGCCAAAAGCCCAACTTTTCAAGTTTCTATATGAACCATCATAAGGAGGCCAAAAGCCCAACTTTTCAAGTTTCTATATGAACCATAATAAGGAGGCTAAAAGTTTAACTTTTCAGGTTTCTATATGAACCATAATCAGGAGGCGAAGAGTTTAACTTTTCAGGTTTCTATATGAACCATAATAAGGAGGCGAAAAGTTTAACTTTTCAGGTTTCTATATGAACCATAATAGGGGGCGAAAAGTTTAACTTGTCAGGTTTCTAAAGGAACCATAATAGGGAGGCTAAAAGTTTAACTTGTTGGAGGGTTTCAGAAGTCAGCCAAGGAACGTTTATCGACATGGATGAAGAGCCGTGGCACAGCCTGAGGCGGGCGAATGCCTCGACGGGTGTAGGTAGGTGAAAGATAGATCCGAATTCAGAAACAGATGGAAAGCAGACAGAACAGAAGAATGTTACACCAACGGAGAAAGAAGCAGACGATGATACAATCTAGTTCAACACCAGACCATATTATACAGTATGCCATAATGGAGTATAGAGTAGAAGCAACACAATACAACATGACAAAGTACAAACAATTATAACATGACAAAATGTCATAACACCTAACATAGTGGAATATGTCATAGTTAATTCGAAAAACATGATCCAGCATACTATAGTGTAACAGTATGACAACGCATATATACATACATGGTATACCATGACACAGTATGGCCTGATATAGCACAAAATTATATACTACAGTTTGAAAAAGGAATACAAAACGATGTAGAAATACAGCAGAACCACGGTAATATTCTAAACCGGCATATAAGACAAAACAAGCACTTGTGAAAATAGAGATAAGGCTATATCGTTTGATGAAATAGCACAGAATTCAGTACAGTTCTTTAGAAGGTAATGTTATCAGATGAAAGGATGATGAAACCTGATACGAGAAAGTGTGGTATATTATGGTAAAATGTCATACAACGCAGCCGGATAAGATGTAACACAGTATCATTTCTGTACACTAAAGTGGGAGATTTTAAACCAGGGCGCGATAAGAGATAAGATAAGAAGTCATAAGGCAAAAGCTATTGATAGCGTAAAAAATGCTACAGCACAACGTGTTCTAATATGTTACAGTATGACACAACACGAACCTGCATAACACGATAAAAGAAGAAATAAAATGCAAGAGACCAGTGAATAGTCTAGTATATTGCAGCATCATGAAGTCAAGCACATAATTAAAGGCACAACGGAAAGAACATATAGCCTCATTTATATTGCCGTACAAACGGTACAATATTAGTTAGTAGGTTTACATGATCAAGTAAAATCCGATATGACATGTTGTAGTAGAACACAATACAGATAAAGCAATGTGGCAGAGCACGGTGTAATATAGTATGAGATAGAATACACGATGACGAAATAGTATGATCTCGCACATCCTAGCACAAGACATCGTATTTCAGTTATAGAATACAGTAAAAGAAAAGATGAAGCAAAAAAACAGGATATATGAGAAAGCGATATGACCTGATATACTACGATGCAGAAGATGATGTAATAAACTAAAATGTTCTCGGCTATATCATGATATGCTTTATTTCAGAAAATCTTATACAGCATAGCGCAATGTATCTTAATGAACTAGCATACAGCTAGTTGTTCCCTCCACCCCCAACGCAGTGCGATACCAGTCGTGAAGCCTGCAGTGAGGCTTGAGTCTGTCGCATGGCGTTCCCATGACTGTAGAAACCCTAAACCCCAAACTAAGCCCTCCCTGCCATCGGAAAGACAGAACGCGCAACAGAAACACGCCCTACACCCTGAAGCCCCACACTTAGCACACCCGAGGTCCTACCTTGACCTTAGACAAGCTACCTTTTTGGCATTCCTCACTGTGGTTTCCTTACATAATTCCTGAAAAGGGTAGGTCAGTTGGGATTAACTTAGAGCCCTTGTATTCAAAACCCTAAACCTCACACCACAAGCCAAAGCCCTAGAAGCAAGCCGTAGGCTCGAGAGCCTCGTAGCAAGCCGAAACCCGAATAGAACGCTTAAAGATCCCTTCGCGGAGCCCTCAAAGGGACCCTACTTGTAAGTCAAGGGACTTCGTAAGTAAGTAAGGTGGAAAAGTCTTGATCTCTGGTTTTGGGAGCTGTTTCTGGGTCCCAAGATCCGTTGAGTAACCCCCAGGGCACGCGCTGCTAGCTGTCCTCCGAGCATGCGAGAGTGCGAAGAATCAACTGATGAGCAGGAGGACCGTCGCGGGCCTTTGAGGGGCTCTTTTGATTGGGCTTAGGGTTTAGGGTTTGGGGGTCTTTTTTTGATCGGGTTCGATCTTCTCGGTGTTTCAAGGTTTTTCAGCAACAAGCCCACGTAATTAAAGTATATGAGAGGGATATCCCATCCAGACGTCCCTGTAAAAAGTTCTTGTTTAGGCCCGAGAGCCATTCGCCAGCAATCACAAATGTCCAGGGATTGTTTAGGGGTTTAGGGGGTAGAGATTGGGGTTCAGGGTTTCGGTTTGTTTTGAGGGTCTTTAGGTTTAGGAATAGGCCCCTCGGCTACCGGTATTAATAAGGCCTCTGTGACAGGGTACTTGGGGGGTCCTGGTACGACGTAGAGGTTAGGGTTTAGTGCGATCTGGGAGTTGGGCAGGGTGTAGGTTTCTGCTTACCTTTGGGGTTTATGGGTTTAGGGTTTCGGATTGCCAAATCCTTTCCGAGCCTTCTCTAGAGGCCCCAGCTCTCTGGCCACATCCCGACACTCCCCAAGCCCTGACATTACCATAGGGGCCTAAATGGCCTAAATAATTACCTACACTATTTTGGGGGCTCTTTATGATAGTTATAGTGTACTGGGCCCCAAAACCCTATTCTAATTGTTAAGGCCCCTATACTAAACCCCCATAACACCCCTTGTAGTAATCCTTATAGACCCTTTCAAAAGGAACCCTTTAAAGGAACGCTGTTCGAATTATTGAGGCCCCTATATGACTCCATTGCCAAGCTGATCCCGACACCCTCAATACTGGCAGGCTTCGCTTAAGTGCGCCAAGAAGGGTTTCTGTTTCAGGAACAGCGGGGAAACCAAGATATAAGAAAATTAAATGACAGCCAATATCCAGTTTCTTTGAGGGCGAAACTACTGTGCCCGTAATTTGAAGTCTACCCCAGCAAACCCTGCCCCGATCAATGCGATCTTACTTGAAGGATCATGGGACTTAGTAGTTAGGGTTATAAATAAGGTAACTATACTTACAATTACTTATAACCCCAATTAGGGGACTTGTAACCTTACTTACTAAGTCCCCTGATCCTCCAAGTATCCGTGCAGAATTAGACGAGGGTTGAGTCGGCGGCAACAGGATTCTCATGTTTGGGCCGATCGAGGAGGTTGCGAGCTTTTTGGACGCGAAATCTCCGCGGTGAATCTTGGTGCCCAGCAGGATCTTAAGGGCATCGTGCTCGAAGATTGACCTCCGTCGTATTCATTCGCCGACGTGCAGCTGAAGACAACGCGGCCTTGACTTCGCTGAGGACTGCCGGCAACCCAGAGAGCCCAATACCCCTTAATTAAGGAATATACTTTAAATTATAAGGGGATTCATATTACGATTTAAGCTATATTCCTTAATTAAGGGGTTTTGGGCTTTCTGGGAAGGAGGCGAGCGGAAACGGCTAAGAGCTAACAGCGACTGGAGCCTGCCGATCTCTGGCTGCGCCAGAACTTCAGCCGCTTCTTCCTATAGGGGCCTAAATACTTCCCAGAGAGCCCAATACCCCTTAATTAAGGAATATAGCTTAAATCATAATATGAAGCCCTGTATAATTTAAGCCATCTTCCTTAATTAAGGGGTATTGGGCTCTCTGGGTTACCAATACTATTTTGGAGGTACCTTATTGTAAGTATAGTATAATATACCTCATTATACCTCCAAACCGTATTCTAATTATTAAGGCCCCTATACTAAACCCCTATAATACCCCTTATAGTAATCCTTATAGACCCGTTTAAAAGGAACCCTTTAAAGGAACCCTATTCTATTAATTAAGGCCCTTAACAGCGATTTGGGGAGCCTGCAGATCTCTGGCTACGGCAGAACTTCCGCCGCTACGTAGCCAAGCGATCTTTCCAAGACGGAGCTGCCGTTTAGGGTTTAGGGAGCTGCCGAGCTGGGAATCACTGAGATGGAAAGGAAAGCTATAGGAAGGCGCCCTGATAATTAGAATAGGGTTCCTTTAAGGGTTCCTTTTAAAGGGGTCTATAAGGATTACTATAAGGGGTATTAAGGGGGTTTAGTATAGGGGCCTTAATAATTAGAATAAGGTTTTGGGGCTCGTCATACTAAAAGTTTAAATAAGGAGCCCCGTAAATAGTATAATTAGGTAATTATTTAGGCGCGTACAGTGTAGGAGGAGGCCATATGGGCTGCAGCTTGCTCGATAGCGTTCTAGATCCGAGAAACGCCACCACACACGACAATTACCAGGTTGCCTGCCGAAACTGCTTGGAGTTTCGCTTATCTTCGGAAAATGGGAGAAACTCCGATAGCTGGAATTGAAAACTGTGTCGGTGTGCACGGCAACAGCTCAGTTTATCAACTTAACATTGCACTCCCTTTCAAAAGAGGGGAGCTTTTCGGCCACCCATCGCTAGCGGGTCAGCTCTCCCCCTACTACTTCAGAGCGAAAGCTGCAGGATAAAAGCTATAGGCCAAGCATCCGCCCCCTACTCAGAGGGAACGCTCGCTGTCGGTAGAACTGGCCGGGTGCCACCGTTGCCGAACCTTAAACCCAGAACCTTCAACTTTTCACGCGTAGCCTACTACAGGATTTCGAGGGAGCCTGTGAATCCCGCGTAGATCCCTGAAAAGAGCACTCTTAACGTTGCTTCCAGGAGTCAAAGCCCTAAGCCCTAAACCTCCATGCAGCCCTCAAATCCTGAACCCTTCACCCTCAGCCTTATCTCCTAATTGGCAGCGGGTCAGAACCTTCTGCTTTGTAACAGGGCCGGGGCGCCCCTCGCGCGACAAAGTTTGTAACAAAGATGGGTTTTTGCGACAAGGCTGGCGCGACAAGGTCCATCATATAATAATGCCGCGCGACAAAGGTTTGAAACAAAGCCGGCGCGACAAGGGTTTGTCTTAGAGGGGGGGGTGGGGCCCCGCGACATTCAACCCCAAACTGAAGATGTCAGGAGTCAAGGGCCCACGAGCTCTATTTAGAGAAGGTGGTTCGCGAGGCATCCAAGTTCCATGCCCGCCGCAGCCGCGGAAGCATCGGCCACCCCGCTTTTTGGCTGGTAAGTTGTGTTTACGGTTACCGGCTGTGGGAGAATCGCTTGAGATCTAGAGGTTTAGGGTCTGTGGGGTTTTGGGCTTGAGGGCATTGATATGAATCGTTTTAGGTCCAAGATTTTGTACCTTGACCCCGACTACCCTTTATTCTAGGCCCTTTTTCCTTCTTAATTCATATATATACATATACATATACATATACATATACATATACATATACATATACATACATACATTACATTACATTAATACATACATACATACATACACATGGGTACTTGGCGGTCCGTCCAGACTCTCTAGACCTCCGCTCTGCGGTGAGTGCTGACAAGATGGGTTCAGAGTCGACGGGTTAGGGTTTGTGATACTGGATGTTGAAGACTAGCTGAACTTGGAAGTTCATCATGTGCGATCGTGAGTTTGGAAGAGCGAGGCGGGAACGGCGCGCCGAAGCTTTTGTGCATAAAAGGGTCTACACACACATGTACATCTATGTGTGTGTGCCCTAAGGCCCTAAATCCCCAACCCTGAACCTATACACCTAAACCTCTAGAATCTAGAACCCGGGAAGACAAAGGCCCTGAAGCCCCCAGAGAGCCTTGTAATCTAAATAGGTCTTTGGGGCATTTTGCATTTTCCTGGGATTCCTGCATATGGCTTGAGAGGATCTAAATTCACCAACATGTTTCAAAGGATTTAAAGGGCCTTGTAGCTAAGCCTAACAATGCCTGCCCTCATGTTCCGAACAGCCTGAACCCTAAACCTTAAACCCTTAAACTCTAAACCCTGAACCCCTAAACCAACGAACCTTAAACCCCTAAACTCTAAACCCCTAAACCCCCAAAACTTTAAACCCATAAACTCTAAACCCTAAACCCTTAAACCCTAAACCCTAAACTCTAAACCCTAAACCCCCTAAACCCCCTAACCTCGAAGGCCCTAAACCCTATCACTGTCAACTTTAATAAAACCCATATAAGGAACCCTAGGCTTTAAGCCAGAAATCCCTACAGAACCCTAAACCCTACACTGAAAACAAGGAACCCTAAACCAGAAATCGCCCCCAACTGAGGAAGTCTGCCCTAAACCCTAAACCCTAAACCCTAAACCCTGAGCTTTAAGCCAGAAAGTGCCCCCACTGAGGAAGTCTACCCTAAACCCTAAACCCTGAGCTTTAAGCGAGAAAGTGCCCGCACTGAGGAAGTCTGTCGCCGGCCTTGTGTCTTTTTGGCGGCCGGGCGCTGCGGCCAAGGAGGGAACTGTGGGCTCCCTGGTATGCAGCTTAGATCCCCCATGTCCAACCTTTAAACTTTTGGGTTCTTAGGGTTTAGGGTTTAGAGTTTAGGGTTTAGGGTTTAGGGTTATAGTTTAGTAGGAATCGTAAAGTTTAACCTTTCATTTCTGTGGCTTATTGGGGAAGTAAGTGGAATGCAGTACTCGTAGCTTAGGCTTCCGTAGGTGCTTCGGGAGTTTAGGGTTTTTAGGGAGTTTAGGGAGTTTAGGGCTTTAGGGGTTTAGGGGTTTAGGGTGTAGGGTTTTAGGGTTTAGGAGTTTAGGGAGTTTAGGTTTAGGGTTTTAGGGTTTAGGGGTTAGGGAGAAGCGTTCTGTAGGGGTTTAGGGTTTAAGGTGTTGAGGGTAGGGAGAACTGTTCTGTATTGTTTCTGAGGGCTGGTTTATCGGACCCTACAGGGGCTTTATCAGGTTTGCGCAGGGTTCATCAGGCGTGCTTCGGTTTCTTGAGGGTTGAAGGATTTCGAGGGTGAAATGGCCTAGTGCATTTAGGACTTTCAGTTTGGAGGGGTTAGTCCTTTGCCTTGAGGGCTCTCGGGTTTGGGGTTTACCGGTTCAGGGTTGTGTGTTTGGGCGTGTTCGGGTTTGAGGGTTTACTGTAGGACTCAGATTAATTTTGGTCCTTGTGTTGTTTCGATGACTCGCTGCCCCGATGCCCCCTGCCAAACACACTGTGCTCACAGGCACCAGTTCTTCTGCGAAAATCACCGTTTGCATCGGTGTCCCCCATCGCCAGGTATTTTTGCCTTCGTGAGGGTTGGGGGAGAACGTCCAAACCCCCTCCTCATTAACAACGAAGGGCTCCAAAGGTGGGATGAAGGTAGATCGGGTAATCCCAAAGGAGAGTCCGAGTATAAGGGATCCTTAATCCTACCTACCTTCATCCCACCTTTCGAGGCCTCCGATAACAATTTTGTGTTGGAGCAAGAACTTGCACAGGGATGTTAATGCGAAAGCACTTTTGAAAGGAGGTTCCTCTGAATCCTAACCCTTGGAGCAAGCAATATAGGTACCTGATTTTTCCAGTACTGTTATTCGCCATAGGGTGAGACTGATTCCGTAATATACCCCACAGCCCCAATTAGTCCAATTATTAACGACTCCTCATAAAACAGTCGCAACCCCAATGAACTCCTTATATTATAGAACCCTTCAAGGAACCCTGCCACAACTATTACACAACGAAATTAGGAGGTCCACCAACCCTAAACCCTATATAAATCCTATACTTTAAATCCTACACCCTAAACCCCAAGCCCAGATGCACCTGCAGACGGAAAAGGGCCAAAAAAAAAAAAAAAACAAGCCCACTTAAACCAGAACCCCGGCCAGCCGAGGTACTGTCATTGTGAGCATAACGAACCCCGAGCTCGCCCGGACAAGAAGCAAAGAGCGGCGCTTCAAGGCACTCTGAAGGGTTCCTTTAAGGGATCTAGGGTTTTGGGTTTCCTTTAAGGGATCTAGGGTTTAGGGTTTTGGGTTCCTTTAAGGGATCTAGGGTTTTGGGTTTAGGGTTTAGGGGATATTTGGGACTAATTCCTGGCCCTGGAACAATCTTGAATCTGCCAGAAGCAAGTGATTCGTGCATATGTTTGTTTCTTCAACTTTTTGCCGACAGGTTCCTTTAAAACGGCAACCAGAAGGGTTCCTAGCACCCTCAGCCCAGGGAGCCGAAACCCTACACTTAAACCCTACTTGGAGGGTTTAAGGGGACTTAGTAAGGCTTCCTAAAGGGCTCCTTAAAGGGATCTATAGGGTTCCTTAAACGGATCTATAGGGTTTAGGGTTGAGGGTCTACTTGGAGGGCCAGGGGACTTAGTAAGTCGTTTATAAGTAGGGTTATAATCGGGGTAACTCCGTTTAGGGTACTTAGAACTCTACATATAACCTACTTACTAAGTCCCCTGCCCCTCCAAGTAAAGGGTTGCTTTAAGGGATCTGGGAAAGCTCCTTTAAGGCGTCTAGACAGATTCCTTTGCAGGGCCTAGAGTCGAGAAGGGTTCCGTTAAAGGGATCTATAAGGGTTCCTTTAAGCGATCTATGATCTGTAGGGGTTTTGAGCACTCTGGGTTTAGGGTTTGGGCTTCAGGGCTGTAGGGGTTTCGGTTTTTGGAGTTGTAGGGATCAAGTCTAGCGTTCAGGGCTTTTGGGGTTTAGGGTGTTGGGGTTTGGGGTTTACGCATTTCGCATCCAATGAAAGGGTGAATAAAGACTTTAAACTTTCATGTTGTTCCGCATACAGAGATTCTCAGTGGCTTCAGAAGTTGTCCGACTTCGAACCCTGGGCCTATAACCCCCAAAATAGTAGGACCCTGAACCCTAAACCCACCCTATTCCGATTGCGCCACAGGCCTGCAGCAGGACGACCTTTTTGCTGTCGTGCTGCCACATCTCCAGGCTGGCCGGATGGGAATGTAGAGGTTTAGGGTTTAGGGTGTAGCATTGGTCTGCTGAACGCTTGCAATTTCGTCGGGTTTAGGGTTATTAATATTTACTGATACAGTGGCCTGGCGACCAAGCTTGGCGACCCCTCAGAAATGTGGTCGGTAGGCTCTGCAGCCTAGCAGAGCCTGCCAAGGTCTCACGCCCACCTACCCACAGTAGGAGAGGGGTGGTGGGCGGGTTTAGGGGTTTAGAGATTTAGGGTTCAGGGTTTAGGGTTTCGAGGTGTAGGATTTAGGGGTTTAGGGTTTAGGGGACATCCAGACAGAATCCCCTCGTTCAGGGGTCCTTGCAGAATAAGAATGAAACTGCCATGTAGGGGGTGTATAGGAGCTAGGTAGGTGACTACACCTCAAACCCTGAACCCTATTCTAAACCCTAAACCCTGAACCTTGTTCTAAACCCTAAACCCTAAACCTCTAAACCCATGGGGATCTTTGGCAAGCAAACGGATCTGCTGGTCGAAAAAGGGGCGCTTAAAAAAATACAAAAACCTCTAAACCCTAAACCAGGAGCCCTTTGTGCCCCCTTTTCAGGTACGTGCAGAGCTACCGCAGCTTCGAGGCAAAGCCACGCAGCTTCTGCGGATCGTGGAGGCCCCTACCCGATTTGAGGGTGTAGTGTTCAGGGGTTTAGGGTTCTGGGGTTTGGGGGTTTAGGGTTTAGGGTCCAGGGGTTTAGGGTTTAGGGTTCTGAGTTTAGCGTTTAGGGTTCACGGTTTCGGGGTTCAGGGTTCAGGGGTTTAGGGGTTTAAGGTTGAGGGTTTTGATTTGGTATTAGAGTGAAGTTCAGGGTTTAGGGTTCAGGTTGTCACACCATTTCTACTTATCCTGTTGTTTAGGGTTCAGGGTTTTAGGGTTTAGAGTGAAGCTCAGGGCTTAGGGTTATAAGGTTGAACCCTAAACCCTAAACCTTAAACCCTAAACCCTAAACCCTGTGAAGACTCTACGCTTCGGGCCCACAGCTTGCATTCACCACGTGATCGAGTTTCCAGAGCAGCCTGGCGTTGGGGTACCCAGACACTCCCAAACCCTTTACAGTAATTAAAGAATAGACCTTAAGTTAGGTAGGGTTTAGGGGTTTAGTGACATTTAGGGTTTAGCGTTTAGGGTTATAAGTATAATACAATCCCTAATACTACTAATAAGATTTTAAGGGGTTTTGGAGTCTCTGGGTAGGGAGCAGACAAGTCGGAAGGCTGTCGTCGGCGCAGGCTGTCAAGTGGAGTGGTTCCGGCTGGCTGGTAAACATACCTCCTGTGTTGGCAATCGTTTGGAGGCAAACTTAGCCCTAAACCCAAAACCCTAAACCCAAAACCCTAAACCGCTATGGCTGTTTGTGGCTTCTGGGGGATTTATGGGAAGCGAATCACAGCCAACGCGCACACACACACACAACCCTAAACCCTGAACCCTAAACCCTGAACCCTGAACCCTGAACCCTGAACCCTAAACCCTGAACCCGAGACCCTGAACCCTGAACCCTAAAGCCTGAGCCGTAAACTCTAAACTACCAGGATGGCCCCTGCTTGAAGACTCATAAGGTTCAGGATTGAGGGCATGGGTTTACCTGGAGGATCAGGGGACTTAGTAAGTAAGGTTACAAGGGCCCTAATTGGGGTTATAAGTACTTATATGTATAGTTACCTTATTTTTAACCCTAGTTACTAAGTCCCATGATCCTTTAAGTAGAGCTAGCATCTAGGATTTTTTTCGGGTATGAGTGTTCCTCTGATCTCGTGCTCCAAGTTCCCCCAAACTAGGGCCTTTGGTGTAGTGGAACCTCAAAAGCATCCGTAGGATTCAGACCTTTCCTTGAAACCCAGGTGGCAGCACTTAACATCCTGATCAGAAACGAAGCCTGTACATCAAAATACAGTAGAACCATGATGCATAATATAGAGGCCTAGTTATTAAAACTATACTATAAAGGGGCCCAAAACCCTATCCTAATTATTAAGGCCCCTACATTAGTTCCAGAAATTCATGGCTGCAAAGCCGCGGCAACCGGCTTGCCTGAAGCTGCCAAGACGTTTGATTCTCGGGGTCTTCTTCTCTAAGCCGTGGATGAGCCATAAACGATCCTAAACGTCTAAGCACCCCAAACTAGGACCTCAAGCCTTAAACTTAAAGCTTCTAAGCCGTAAACCCAGAAGCGAGAAACCTCTCAAACTTGAAGCCCTTAAACCATCCCAGACCCTGAAAGCTTCAAAGCCTGCAACACTAGAGCCCCACAAACTTAACAAAAACCTAGCGTTTACCTTAACCTACCAAACCCTACTTTTTTTGTAGGTTCTTAGTATAGACCCTGATAAGGAGTTTATAGGGACCCTACAAAATAAAGTAGGTTTTGGTAGGTTAAGGTAAGGTTTAGGGTCCAGGGTTAGGGTGCAAGACCAAAAACCATTTGCGCATCCAAAATACCCCTTGCATAACCCATGTCGTTCTGCTCGGCAGGACATCTCCATCACCACGAGCCCCTGCGCGAGCCCTTCTGCAACTTAGATAGCCAATGGAAGAACTTCAACCGTTTTGGCCGCATATATATATATATATATATATATATATGTATTTATACACAAAGATGCTACCCCTGCCCCAAATACCAATAGATTCATGTATTTGGAACTGTTTGCAACCGCTACTGGAGTAATATGTATGTATGTATGTATGTATGTATGTATGTGTGCATACATACATATATATATATATTATAATCCACCTTTGGCGTCTCCTTGCAAAGCTTGACTTTTTGCCCTAAGCGGCTTGTTGAAGAAGAAAGGCAAGCTCGAGCTGTACGAGCTCCAGCACACTTTCGGACAGCAAGCTGAAGCTTCCTGGCTCGGGCTTAGGGTTCCACGGTTTAGGCTTTAGGGTTTAGGGCTTAGGGTTTCACGGTTTAGGGTTTAGGGTTAAGGGTTTAGGGTTTAGGGTTTCGGATGGGACTTAGGAGCTAGGGTTCCTTAAAGGGATCTATAGGGTTTAGGGTTTAGGGACTACTTAAAGGATCATGGGACTTAGTAACCAGGGTTATAAACAAGGTAAGTATACTCATAATTACTTGTAACCCCGAGTAGGGTACTTATAGCCTTACTTTACTAAGTCCCTGATCCTCCAAGTAGGGTTTCGGGTTGAGAAGGGGACGCTGTGGGAATTATGGTATACTCCCTATTATAGGTACTGCAGGTCTATCATCAGCCGCAGTATAAGGGCCTCCAAAACTACCAATACTGTTTTTGGGGTTTCCTTATCATGAATACAGTATAATGGGCCCCAAAACCCTATTCCTATAGTAGGGCTCGGGGTTTAGGATTCATGGTTCAGGTTAAGATGGGGTTTAGGGCTTAGGGTTTAGGGTTAATGGCTCAGGGTTAAGATGGGGTTTCGGGTTAGTTTAGGGTTCTTAGTGGGGTTTCAGGCTTCAGGATTTCAGGTTATCTCGGTTTTTCGGGCTTTAGGTTGCTGGCCATGTTGTGTTCTTGGACTGTGGCTAGTTTTTGTTGGGCGTCCTTGCCTCTGATGCTTTCGAGATGTTTTCCGAGTCGCTTCCAAGATCAAAACAATAGCATAACAAAATATTCGAGGCTATAATGTTATGCATAGCATGATATACCATACTGGACTGTACTATAATGTAGTCTTGCATAGAATAGCACCGTACAGTTTATTATAGGATAGTACACTATCGTATATTATAGTATACCCAAGGACACTATAGTACAGTACAGTTAGTATAGCATCGTACAGTATAGCAAAGTACAACAATTTATAGCATAGTACTGTACAGAATAATAACGTATAGTATAGTACAGCATAGTACCGTATGGTATGGTATGGTGTGGTATGGTATCGTATAGCAAAGTACATATAGCGAAGCAAAGGAAAAGTCTGATTGGTATGGTATAGTATTGTATAGTACAGTATAGCATAGTATAGTACAGTGCAGGATAGTATGGTCTAGTACAGTGCAGTACCGTACCATATAGCAGAGTAAAGTACACTATAACAATTCACAGTACAGTACAGGTTAGTCTAGTATAGTCTAGCAAAGTAAAATAAAGGAAAAGGTTCATCTTATCTGTGAGAAGCTCAGGTCCCTCAACAAAACGCTGGAGCGAATGACATTTGCAGGCTTGGTAGCACTACTTTGTGAGAGTATTGCCAAAGGCAACACTCGAGATGAGCTGCTGCAAGCTCTGGATGATATGCGTGCTCAGTGCGACATTCCTCCATGCAGCTGGCCTGCAGCTTAGAAAAGCTGATCGCAAACCCACGTCGGACCGCCCATCTGCAGCAGATGGAATCTCGCCCACGGGCTCTCACGTAGCTTCTTCAAGAGGTTCGCTGAGAAGCTCGACACATAGCACCGGTAAACTGCAGACGCGGCCTACGCGAGTTTCGAGACGTTTCGTTCCCGCCATCATGCCTGCTGCCTCTCGTTCCAAGCCCAAGCTTTTGCGTCTTTTTTTGCCTATGAATGGTGATAGAAGCATTCATGAAAGTATGAGTACTATAGCCATACGGTAAGTCAGTGAATGTTTACAATTACGATGAAAGTATCCGTGACGTGATGAACGCAAACAGCTTGCAAAGAGCGCCACGAATCCCGTGGCCAAGCCTGCTTGGGCACCGGCTTGGGATGAGAGGACCTTATAACTTGTTCTTGCTGGAGAAGACGTCCAGCTTCGTTCCAAGAGCCCCGGTACCATAAAGTGTTTTGCCTGCATGCGGTGTCCATCAACTATGGAGCCCTTGGCATTGGTACCGAAGGGACCCATTGAAGTTCCTGTGCACATGCACATAACAATGGTTGATGCAGTGGTTTTTTGACCTGTCAGATCCTGCGCCGCTGTGCCGCTAGAGAGTGAGCAGCTGTTCAGACGTGATTTATGTGACAACAGGGGCCGACAGGATCACATGCGATTTGCACTAGCCATTGCACAGTTCCTCGAGAGTTCCCTTATTGCATGAAGTTTCAGATCCCCTGCGCTGCATTCGTGCACCTTTTGCACTACTGACTGCTGCAGGTCCATAGATGCAATGCGTATAATGCCGAAGCTTGAATATTCAGTAATAGTGTTCCATGGGGTTCCTGATTATAGCTATAATATGAAGTGCACCTGGAATGCCAGGGCACAAAACTGTTGTTTGAGTCTTCGTAACGTTTTACGTTTAGAGTTTAGGATATTGTGATGCAGAATGCTTATTGTGAAAGACCTGCAGAATCGAAGCGAAGGCCACTGCTCGCTTCAATGCGCCACCCTTTTCATGAGAGCTGTTCCCGTTGCAACCCCTGCATTTCTTGCATGACTGTCTGGTTCTTAGTAGGGAATGGGGGAAATGGATTATGGGGACTATTATTGGGGATTTGTATATGGACTACTACTGGGATCCATTCCCCCATACCCTGCTAAAAACCAGGGAGATGACGCCGATTTTTGCGGCACAGACTTCAGGATCCAGTCAAGCTGCCGCTCGAACGTGAGCATGTGTGAGTTGGGCGTTGGCGATCTGTATCTCCGAAGTAGACCGCCGTTCCTGCGGCTTAGGGCAAATATAGGGCTCAGAAGGTTGAGGGTTTAGGGTATGTATTTGTGTTATTTAGGGTGGTTGTTACCCTAAGGCTCTAAGGACTCATATTGTAAGGCTTTCGGGCCTGAAGATCATATTATACAAGGCTTTTGGGCCATTTTGAGCCTTAGGGTTGTGCTACCATACCACGCCCCTGCTTGCCATGTCGGCTAGCCTGGTCTTGGCTACTGCGGCAAAGCGCCTCCACAGTTCCCAGAACTCCTTTGTTTGAGTTGCCAGTACTTGGAGGGCCAGGGGACTTAGTAAGTCGTTTATAAGTAGGGTTATAATTGCGGGTAACTCCATTTAGGGTACTTGTAACCTACTTACTAAGTCCCCTGCCCCTCCAAGTAGGGTAGCTTGAAGAAGAGCTCAGCTTGACTGTCGCCTTTGCATGGAAAATTGGAATCGACTGACATCCGAGGGTAAGGTCGTCGCAGGTCGTTGATGCATCCGGCCTTTCAGGGACACCCTAAACCCTCAACCCTGAACTCTCAACCCGAAAAGCCTGTGACACGCTTGAAAGGCCGTGAAAAAGGAGAAGCGAAAGGCCAGAGAGATGAAGTTGGAAGACTGGCAGATGAGGCGGGCAGAGTGGTTTTTTGGGGGGGGTTTTGGGGACCCTCGGGGCCTCTAAGGTTTAAGGTTTAGGGATTAGGGTTAGGACTTTAGGACTTTAGTAACATAGGAACCGGATTAAGGAAACCTCTGTGTTTTTGTTAGGGCTCTTTTTGGGAATCGTACTATTTTGGGTAGGCCTCTGGTGGTCTCAGATACAAGCCTCTTGATTCACTTGCAGGCTGTTGCAACCATCCCTGGCAAACATCAGTAATGTTTGGGACACGACCCACCCTAAAGCCTAAACCCTGCCTTCGGCCACTCCAAAGATTCTGCAGCTGCCGCGAGCATGGCAGGTAAGCAGCCTCACTGTCTTGGCTTGCCGCCGCGACGGTGAATCGGAGCTTTCCATGCACTCAGCAATCCTTAGGAAGCAGATTCGCTATGTTCCCGAGAATTTCCAGCTAGAGGCGACAAGAGACACGCGTTGCCACGAGCACTTGCACCGAAGCCCGAAACCCTTCTCATCGAAGCCAGAGCCAGTGCTGGACCCGGGTAGTTCAGGAGCTGTAAATAATTACCAATACTGGGGTTCCTCCTCCATATACTTGTAGCATAATATACCCCAAAACCCAATTCTGATCAGGAAGGCCCCTAATTGAGTCGACGTTGCAGTTCGACGATGGGGAACTAGAAGCACCGCCCAAGCACGAGCGCTCAGCGCTTGGGAAAAGAATCGCTAGCCTCGGAAGGTTCTTGGTGGAAGGATCACGGCTTAGTAACTTTATAGGGTTCCTGAAAGGGCTTCTGTAAGGGGCTCTAGAAGGGTTTAGGGTTCTACGGGTCCTGGGACTCAGTAACTAGGGTCGTAAATCAGGTAGCTATAAGCACATACGGGAAGTTCTCTAAATTAGGGTTCCTATTAGGGCTAGGAATTGCTAAAGAAGGTAGGGATATTTTTCTAAAATTTGCAGCAAAATTATTGAATAATAAAAGTCCCGATGTGATGAGGTCAAGCGTACTTAGTCGAGACGTTTATTTTCAAAGATTAGCGCTCCTAGCAAATTTTTCAATTAAATATAAGACGAAATCTACGGTGAAGGCTTTTGATAAGAAATCGTCCGTCTTAAGCAAGGGTCAGGAAATTTCTGAAGCGGGCATTTCGGAAGAAGAGATTTTGGTTTGGTCGTGATTCTCAAAGAGACTCTCCTATTTGCGGGTTAACACGGGTAGGTTGTGCTGGGCTGGCTTTGGGCTTGGGGCTGGGTTGGACAAGGCAAAACGCTCCTACCACATTGTGGTAGGCAGGACAAGGCAAAAACGCTCCTACCACACTGTGATAGGTTGGTGTTGGGCTTGGGACGCACCTACCAATGTGTGCTAGGCTGGTTTTGGGGTTGGGGCTGGGCTGGATAAGGTAAAACGTTCCTACCACACTGTGGAAGGCTGAAGTTAGGCTTGGGACTGGGTTGGACAAGGCAAAAGCTCCTACGATACTATCCTAGGTTGGTTTTGGGCTCGGGGTTGGGTTGGATAAGGCAGGCTGATTTTGGGCTTGGGGTTGGGTTGGACTAGGTAAAACGCTCCTACTACACTGTAGTAGGTTGATCTTGGGCGTGGGGTTGGGTTGGATAAGGCAAATGTTCTTACTCTATTGTGACAGGCTGGTTTTGGGGTTGGGGATGGGTTGGATAAGGCAAAACGCTCCCTACGATACTGTTCTAGGTTGGTTTCGGGTTTGGGATCGGAATGGATAAGGCAAAAACGCTCCTACTAGATTGGGGTAGGTTGATTTTAGGTTTGGGGTTATATTAGTTAAGATAAAACGCTCTTATGATATTGTTTTGGACTGATTTTGGACTTGGGGTTGGGTTGGACACGGCAACGTATTCTTACTACATTATCTTGGTAATTTTGGGTTTTGGGTTGGGCAAAGTAGAACGTTTTTACCATACTGTGGTAGGCTGATTATAGACATGGGGTTGAGTTGGATAAGGCAAAAACTCTTATAACCTTGTCCTAGACTGGTTTTGGACTTGGTGGATTGCGTAAGGTACAACGCTCTTACGATATTGCTGGTGTTGGCCTGGGGCTAGGCTTAATCACAAACAAGTCTTTTATTTCTGCTACGATAGTAGTGAACAATGGACCGCGCGTAAATTATACGGAAACTTGGCTCTTCTAGAGAAAGAGAAAAAAGAGAGATAAGAAGAGAGAATTTTGGATTCGAACCCTATAAAGATCTAGAAAAGATAGATCTCATGATTTTCTCGTAATTATTATAAAGATATTTGTATTCTTTTCCTCTCGAATTCTAAGTCTCTCTTCATTTTAATAGAAACTCGAGCCCTAATTTTCTATTAGAGATATAGAAATTAGTAGAGACCTATAATTTTACGAAAACGTAAAGAAAAACGTGCAAAAGAATGAATTATCGATATATCATTATTACTAGTACTACAAGAAAAAATATATTTAGGGTACTCTATTATGAAGTTGGCTTGGTGCCCGGAATCTGGGCCTACAAATTGGGCCGAAAACCTCAAAAAAAGCTGCTTAACGGTCAACGTTGGTTGTGCCCGGTTCTCCCTAAATATACTGGTTGGACGCGCACCGGTACTCTATAATGCTAAAGGCCAATAAAATGGTTACTATATGACCTCCCCTCACCCTAATTAATATTGTAAAACCCAAATGGGATAGAGGACCCCATATAGAGAAGGGTTGGGATCCACCGGTCCCGCCCGCATCTTTGGGAGCAGACGTCTCTTGCACGATTTGGGTCCCACGTAGAAAAGAGTTGGGACCTACCGGGTCCTATCGAGTCCGATTGGGGCTCCTATATTATAGAATTTACTCTTCCCCTAGACAGGGCATAAAAACTGATTGCATTCGTTTAATACTATAGAGGCACTCCATGTTGAAGCATGAGCATTTTCTGGATCCAAAATCGCGTCCTCAAAACCACCAACCTTACACGTGTCCCGATACGTACTTAGTGGGGCCATGTCGCAGCAAGCTACGTGCAAGCTTTTAGTCTATAGTCTAGCAGCTAGCACGTTTGGGCAGCTGCAGGGCACTGGATTGGCCAGCAAAGCGTACGACTTCCGCCCGTTTCCTGGGCAGCCTTCTTACTACCAACGGTAGCAAGGTCACCATTCTATAGGCCGCGCTGTAGGCCGAGTTTTGGAGCCACGGAAACTCCTTATGTTGGGATCCACAATCTCGGCCCCAAACAGTTTGCGCTTGCTTGCCGTGTTCGAGTTCCGGTTTCAGAGTCGCTCTGCGGATCCCAAAATTGGACCAATGCACCTTCAGGGCACCCTATCATGAAGCTGCCTTGGCGTCCAGAATCTGGGCTTACAAACTGGGTCGAAAACCTCAATAAAAAGCTGCTTAGCGGTCAACGTTAGTTGTGCCCGGCTCCCCCTAAATAATTGCACTCACCGGCTAGACGCGCGCCTAGACTACAATGCTAAAGGACAGTGAAATTAGCATTATAAAACCCAAACGAAGTCTAGGATCCCATAATAGAGGGGCTAAGACCCACCGCATCCCACCGAGCCCGATTTAGATCGCACGTAGAGAAGAACTAAGACCTACCGAGTCCCACCGTAAAGAAGAGCTAAGACCCACAGGGTCCCGTTAAGTACGTATCGGTATACGTGCAACACTAATAGTTTTAAGGACGCGATTTTGGGTCTAGAAAATATTCATGCTTCCGATTTCAATATAGAGTACCTCCATAATATAAACATAAATAGCAACACAATATCCATATGCAACCTTTCACTTATATTTCCAAGCGTCGTTAAATTCGGAAACGGAAATTACGATAGAGATTTTATCCAAATACCAATTCAGTCCAGATACGAATCGGGCCTAAACCAGACCCGAAAAATGGACACGAAACCGGAAGAACCAGACACGAACCCAAATATTAATCCAAAAGATACGAACCGAACCAGAACCAGATACGAAACCTAATTGAATGCATTCAGCAAACACTATATTAGAGCCTCCGCCAAAAATCATACTGCGAGATTTCCTAAAATTATTAAAACCTTCGATATTTTAGCGCCGGGGAGAGAGGCACTCGTAACACCAAAATTTACATGATTTTCCGAGACAACCGTGCAAGGGACTTTCATAAAGAAACACGGAAAATGACCAAATTACCAGAGGCAAAAGAACGCGTAGACTCGTGAACGCATTCCACGTATATATATATATATATATGTATGAAAAATAGAAAAATATACCAATAAGTTATATGAGATATAAGATGTATTTCTAAAATAGTATTATACTTATATAATCAATATATCAAATAATTTCTCAAGATTCTTATAAAAGTATCATATATATATATATATATTCTCCAAGATTCAGTATTTTATATTTAAATATAGGATATTTATTAAAAGCTATTCGTATTATATATATATATATATCCAATTTATTTAAGAAATTATTTGAATATTTCTTATTAAATGTAACCATTTGTGCAAAATCGCCGGGATCGAATACGAAAGAAACCTATTCTATATTTTTGGTATCACCAGAACCAGTGTTATAGTCGTATGCTTGTATCTGTTCAATCCTCATGGGTCCCTTTAGAATTAGCCCCCCCTGCCAAAAAGCCCAGAATCTTGAAGATTTGTACTCTCCATTCCGCCGCGAGCGTTCTTACACGACCACGACAGACTCCTGGGAACCTTCCAGCCTCAGTCCGTGGCAGTCCAGGTGCAACCCTGATAAGAAGTGCAGTGATCAGGAAACAGCTTTGATGAGTAAATTACACCACGCAAATTCTCAAAATTAGTGTATTATCTACAGAAGAAACAGAAATTTGACAATGACGTGTCTATAGGGCGGAACAGGAGCAACAGCTCCAGTAGCATGATACTGCTTGCTGAGGCTTCTACCTGCCACCTTGTTCCCTAGCGTCTGATAAAACAACACTTATACACTCCTGTACATACCACTTGCACTGGCAAGCCGCAGCAAAAGACTGCGCGGATCTAGCTGTCAACTTGCCAACAGTCCCCTGGTCAGTCTGCATCACTTTCTTGCATAAACACTCGTCCTGGTCCCTGCTGTGATCGATCGAGCCCTCTTGCAAAACAATCTTACAAACCCCAAATGCAAAGTCCAACCCCTAAATCCTGAACCCTAAGCTCCAAAACACTAAATCCCACCCTAAACCCTAAACCCTCCACTAAATCCGCCTGGTAGAGGCTTCCTTTAAGGATTCCTGGAAGGGTTCCCTACTGTAGAAAGCCAGCATGGTACCCTTAGGTAACCCTATTGATCCCTTAAAGGTTCTTTTAAGGGATCCTATAGATCCCTTAAAGGTTCTTTTGAGGGATCTATAAGGGATCCTATAGATCCCTTAAAGGTTCTTTTAAGGGTTCTGCAATGAGGGTCCCAAATAGGTAGCACTCTAAATTAGCATCCTAAAGAACTACCGCCTTAGAGGCGCCCGTTTAGATCCCTTACAGGAACCCTTAAAGGAGCCCCTGTGGATCCTTTAAAGAACCCTTAAAGGAGCTCATCTAAATCCCTTCAGGGCTCGTTTTGGGGGATCCTTTAAAAAATCTCTTCAACGATCCCTTTAAAGGATGACCTCTTCAGGGATCCCTTACAGGATCTCTTAAGGGATCCGTTCTCAAAAGAAGGTCTTGGGGTTGTTAGGAATCCCCTGTAGGAGCTTTCGGACTTCTCTGAGGCCAACGCCATGGTGGACCTTCCAGTCGGACCTCGGCTTTAAGGCTTCCCTTAGTTGCTGAGAACAAACGCACTGAAAAGTGCTCACTTTCAGTTTTATCAGGGGTAATATTATCCGAAAATGGTGTAAAGTGCACCCACTCAGCTACTAAGTTCCTTTTTCAGGGATCTATAAGGCTTCGATGAAGGTTTCGATTCGAGTCTAGGGTCTAAGATACCCTACTCGCGTCTACTGTGGTACCATATTCCAGGATCTCATGGAACGTTCGTGATAGTGTGTTATTGTCAAACTGAAGTTCCCTTGCCCAAGTACCTCCCCTGGTTCAAAATCGTGCTGCAGTTGAAGGTCTGGGGTTAAAGGCTGATGTGGGAGTTTCCGAAAATTGCGGGTACCTTCTTTTGGGGTCCTTATAATAAGGATCCTACTATTTAGGATCTTATATTAGGGTCTCCTATTTCCGGAAACTCCCATGTAGGTCTGGGTCCGGACAGCTGCTGGAGCTTTTTTTCAAGCGATTGCGCACAGTCAGGGCGTAGCAGCATGCTGTTGCCATCTGCTTTCAAACTTGTCCCGCGATCGTCGTCTTGAACACTTCTCAGCGCCAGAATTTATGACTCGCACAGGACTTTTCAGGGAGACCTGCAAACGCAACCAGCAAGTCTTCCAATATTTTCAGCTGCTTCACTTTCAGCTTCTTCTCTAGATCTTTCGGGTCTATCTTTTTCTCGACAAGGTATTCGTAGAAGTAGTGGGCGCCGTCCCGGATGAAATGGCCATTCTCGACTCCCATGGTATAGAAGCGCTTGTCATTCTTATCAGAGAAAAGGATCTTGAACAGGGACTCTTCAGACAAGCTGGGCCCGTCGATCTCAAAGCTGCACACCTGAATTGGGACTTTAGTGTATACTGTACACTCGAGACAATATGGTACAACTGCTACTAGCCAAACTTTCTGTATTGAAATACAGCATGCTACGTCGCCGCAGTATCTATCTTGCATGCCAGAAGGCAGTAATACAGTCAAGTATCGGGCAGCACTGTGTACAAAGTTCAGCTCACATATACAATACTACAAAGTCTAGTGGGTCTATTGTACTTCAGTAAGCCGACAAAACAACTAGGACATACACAGCGGCCTGTGCAAAGCGCCAGAGGGTGTAGTCATAGCTCGGTGGAACAGCTTTTGCCGTCATTTTTTCGTGCTTGGAGAGCCAGGAGGGCAGCAGGTCTCTTAGCAGCTTGTAGCCTTCAGTCTCTGGGCTCTTCCCCAAATTTTCCAGGGCCAGCTCTCCCTCGCTGAGCTGTCGGCAAACCTCCAGGGCCTCCCTGGCATTATCCAGCCTCTCCTGATGCGGATTCGACTTCCCTTTGGCCTTCGTCTTTGGCTTGGCTTTGGTCTTGGCTTTGGTCTTGGCTTTGGCCTTGGTCTTGTCAGCAATGACGGTGCTGGCCATGGCTTTGGCGCTTGGCTTCTTCATGTCCTCTCCGAGCTGCTAAAATAGGGGCCTTACTAATTAGAATAGGGTTTTGGAGCCCGCTATACTATAGTTATAAGGAGGAACCCCCACAATAGTATTGTAATTGTTTAGGCCCCTATATTATGGCCCCTGTACTCCGGATTAGAGGCACCCTGAAGCTTGGTTTACCATGTTAGACCAGAGTGTAGACTAGAGCACACTATGCCAAAACTGCAGTACACCAATCTCTTCACAGTCCCCGTGCAAAGCCAAAGGGCAGACGCGAGCATCGGCACAAGGGGTCAACACAAAAACAGGGAAGCATTCTAGAACGTATACCGTAGCATACTGCACTGCAGTATCTTGTCCTGTACGAGAGAGCACCGTATACTGCTTATTGAAGTCTAGTACGCTGCGGTTTACCACCCGATGCTGTAGTATAAGGTATACTTTACTATTCTACATGAATGAACTGCACACTTACCGAGGTCACGGATCTCCCACCCTGAAGATCATTGATTTCTACTAGTTACCCAAAACTGGATGACTGGATCAACCAGCGCTATACTTTACTCAGCTCTTCTGTGCTCTACGACACTGCAATACAGGATGCTGTAATGTCGGGCTGTTTAGGTTTTAGGGTGTTAGGGTGTTAGGGTGTTAGGGTTTAGGGTTTTCGGTATTCAGGGCTTCGGGTTTCAGGGTTCGGGGTTTCGCTTTGTTTGTATACATAGGGGCTTAGGGTTTGGCTCTGCGAAGATTCTGCAAGTGTGTCTGCAAGGGTTCTACTATCAGGGCTTTCGGGTTTTAATTTCAGGGTTTAGGATAGAAAGGCTGTAGGCTGTAGACTTCGAATCTACCCAGACCTTCCAAAATCACTTAATTCAGGAATATACCTTAAATTGTGTAGGATCCCTAAAATGATTCAAGGCATATTCCTTAATTAAGGGATGTTGGAAGGTCTGGGTAGCTTGATTTGGCTGCAGGTAGGCTTCACGTACCCTGATAGTCTACGAAAAGCCTGATTGTTAGTCTTCCCGTCTGTCGTTTAAAACCCTAAACCCTAAACCCTAAACCTCAGTTTATGGGTCCTAAACCCTAAACCCTAAACCTACAGCAACCCTAGCCCCCCCTAGATCCTAAGCGGGCAGCACTAACAGGGATTGTTGTAAGTAAAATGTGCTGCGAAAGCGCCTTCAACGGTACGCTAAGAGCGAGACAGTGCGGTATTCTGCGGAGAGCCAAGGGAAGTGATTGCCGATGACCTGGAAGTAGGCCTCGCAGTACCGAGTTGCTTCGAGTTTGGGGTCCAAGTTTATTTTTTGCCGACTGGAGCATAATGTGAAACTCAAACCAGATGGCCTGAGATTCTGATATCTCCGGCGTAGATGCGCTGTACACTGTACAGAAAAGGTCTCCGACAGCTGTCACTTCCGCGGGCGCTTGACGAAGACGATACGCCAGCTGATGGCTCCTTCTCTTATGCTCCCTTAAGCATAACTAGAAGCACCCGAGCAACCTAAACCCGAAGCCCTGAAGCCCTAACCGAAATCTAGATTTACATCTAATGTGTGGCCTGAACGCAAAAGCCCTCAACCCTACAGCCCTATAGCCTTATGTTGGAGCTCTTCAAGGAACCCCTAATAGATACTTGAGGAAGCCGGAAAGCTCTCAACCCTAAACCCCTAAACCCTGGAAACAACCCCTAAAGGAATCAAACTCTCAAGCCTAAACCCCTAAATCCTGAAAATGAAATCTGATAGAGGGGCCTGCTTAATGATTGCAATGCTCTTTTGGGGCTCCCCGTTATTGCATTTATAGCAGAATATACCCCAAACCGTATTCTTCTTATTAAGGCTCCGATACTACGCCCGTAGAAGGACCCAAAGCGCCCTGATTCCAGCTCTGAACCCTGAAACCTTCAACACTATATAGCCCGGCCCTGCAGCCTTAACTGAACTCTTCATGGACACCCTGCAAGGAAACTTAAACTAGGTGTCGATTTCAACAATCCCCCCAAATTTGCTATATATAGGGCTCTATATAAAAAACAGTAAGGGAAATTAAAAATATCCCAAGCCGATCAGGGAACCCGCAATGAAGGCACCCTAAGCCCTCTGAGGAGCCTTTTTAAAGGAACCCAAAGTGGACTTAGTAAGTCGTCTACAAGTAGGGTTATAATTGGGGTAACTCCACTTAGGGTACTTATAACTCTACTTACTTACTAAGTCCCCTGCCCCTCCAAGTAGTACCCTTATAGAATTCGAGAAGGGACCTTCAAAGGAAGCCCTTAAAGGGAACATCCTACAGGAGCCCCTTTAAAGGCAGCCAGAGTCTCCTGATCCCGAAGCAATCGATACCTAAGGAACCCTTTAAAGGCACCCTGTAAAGGCGATCCCAAGGTCTCCTGATTCCAAGGCTTCGTTGAAGATCGGAAGGCCCTTGCCGCCCTTGTCTCCCAGCCCATGCGATCGAGCTCCATCTTCGATCTTCCACTGCCTTCGCTTAGTGGTTTATAGAAATTGTATGGGGTTTGGGTCCGGAGTTTTGGGGGGTTTTGCCGGGTTTTGCTTTTGCTTTTGTTTTCTGGGCTCCGGGCTGTGGGCTCGCGGGCTCTGGTTTGCTCTGGGCTGGGCTCTGGGCTTGAAAGGGTTATGCTTCAAAAACAAACACACAAAGCGTTTTGGAGTGTTAGGGTTTATAGAAATTGTATAGGGTTTGGGTCCGGAGTTTTGCCGGGTTTTGGGGGGTTTTGCTTTTGCTTTTGCAATTTGATTTTTGGATCTGGGGGGCGGTTTTTCTTTTTGCTTTGGAATTTGATTTTGGAATCTTGGGGACGGCTGGCGGGTTTTGCTTTTTGCTTCTGCTTTTTGGCTGGGCTGGGCTGGGCTGCCACTGGGCTTGGCCGGGCTCTCCTCACGCACGTTTAAGGAAAATTCGAAACGAATGGAAATGCAATACGAAGCGAAACTCACACAATTTCTATTTATCCTGCACTTGAGGGTTTAGGGTTTAGGGTTTTGGGGTTTATAAGGTTTAGGATCCATCTTGGATCTTCCACTGCCTTAGCTTAGGGCTCCTCTCAAGATTTCTTTCAGAGTATTTTCTTTTTTGTGGGCTTTTTCGAACTGCGTACAGCTAGAATGCCTTCTTATTTACTTAGGTCTAGGGTTTAGGTTGTTAGGGTTGTTTTGGGGCCGGGGTGTATGGGTTTATAAGGTTTTGGATTTAGCTTCGATCGTCCACTGCCTTAGTTGAGGCGGGTAGTGGTTTAGGCGGTTTTGGGTTTAGGGTTTAGACGGTTTAGCGTTTGAGGATCCGTTTTCTATCTTCCGCTGCCTTTGACTGCTTTTCACGGTTTTGGGTTCGGGGATCCATTTTCGATCTTCCGCTGCCTTGGTTTAGGGCTCCTTTCAAAGCTCCTTGAAGGGTTCCCTTACAGGTTTCATATGGGTGGTTGTCAAAATTATGGTGCCTTTTTGGGTCCCTATTATAATACGGCACCTAATATTTAGGGTACCCAAACAGGGACCCCTATTTTGACAACCACCCATATATGCGGCGACAAGGCTGTAGGCCTTTAAAAAGTCTGGGTTTATTACTCACGGTTTGATGTCAGAGTCTTGCATTTGGATTTAGAGCTGTGAGTCCTGAGCTTTAGCTGGGGGTTTAGGATGCGCAAACTGGGCAGTGTCACTGGTTCTCTGCTACGTACTTGATGCTTGAGGATGCTGAACCCCTCAAGCCCTAAACCCTAAAACCCCTGAAGCCCTAAACCCTAAACCCTTAATGCCATAAACCCTAAACCTGACGGCGCTCCAGGACCGCGGCCAGGGTGCTCAAGGACTTTCTATAGCAGCCCTGAACCCTGA
Source organism: Symbiodinium sp. clade A Y106 (assembly GCA_003297005.1). Classification (NCBI taxonomy): domain Eukaryota; class Dinophyceae; order Suessiales; family Symbiodiniaceae; genus Symbiodinium; species Symbiodinium sp. clade A. The sequence continues at coordinate 42,812 of BGNK01001935.1, forward strand.
AATCTTCCAGGGTTTAGGTCTTAGACGTGCAAGGTTGTTCACCCTTGTAATGGTTTAAGTAAAGTCTTGGAGGGGCACGGGACTTAGTAAGTAGGTTATAAGTGGAGTCATAACTACCCTAAATGGAGTTACCCCCAAAAATAACCCTACTTATAAACGACTTACTCCCCCTGGCCCTCCCAGTTGCTTCTGTAGGGCAGGGCAAGGCAAGGGCACCCGAGAACCCAACTCTTGGGCTCGGGGCACTTGTGGGCTTCGGGGCGCAGGGGCAAACACCAAAGCAAGTTTAGGGATAAAGGGCTTTCGGGGTTTGGGGTTGAGGGGTTTAGGGTGTAGGGCTTAGGGTTTGTGGATAAAGTCGCCATCATGGGGAAAGAAACTTTCAGCTGAAGTGTCAAAGGCAGCAAGTTCCATAAACGGCGCTGGCGAACCCTCGAGTTGTAAATCCCCGAAATAGTTCCCAGACCTGCCAAAATCACTTCACTACGAAATATACCCTGAAGTTATAGTAGGGTCCCCGATATGATTTAAGGTATATAGAACCCTTATAGAGCCCGTATACTACCCCTTATAAGCACCCCCCAAAAGAAGGTATATTCCTTAAAGAAAGTCAGAGCGACATTGCGAAGAGCTGGTCTACCAACGTGCGCGGGCAGAGGAACTCCACGATCGTCGACACCGAGGGAGTTACCTTCTTCTTGCCGCAGAAGTACCTTAACCGGGTTTAGGGTTTAGGGTCACAGTATGGAAACTTCAAAAAACCTGCATTCTTGGACTGAAAGGCAGGAAGTCACATTGAGGAACCGACAAAATCGAATTTTTGACATGGTCCAGGTACTTCTTGCAGTATTGGAAGCCCTCGTCACCTTCTACGATCGTCTGGTAGGGTTGGGTGTCCGGCAGTATACCATGCTCCCGCAAGAAGGAGCACTCCTTGTCCGTCATGTGCCGGAAGATGCTCACCAGCTCTTCCCTCTCAGCTTCCTGGTTTCGCGCTACGAAACTTTTTTTAACTTGACTTGCCAAAGCACATCGTCTTGTATGTGTATATGCATAATGTGGTCTCCTGATTATAAACCCCCCCCCCAAACAACTCAGGCCACGAAATAATAATGGCGGGGGGGNGTTTTTGGAAAAGGGTTTAGGGTTTAATGTGGTCTCCTGATTATAAAACCCCCCCCAAACAACTCAGGCCACGCAATAATAATGGCGGGGGGGCCGCCTCCTTGCTTCTGATCTTTAGTTGTTTGAGGGGGCCGGGGTCGAAGTTGTTCGGGGGCCGGGGCTCTCAGTAGTAGTACACTTAGTAGTACAGTAGTACAGTCTTGCCTGTTTCCGTCTCTCCTCTTCCGGGGCGTCTCTTTGTAGTAGGAGTGCTTATTTACCTAAACCTTAAAATTAAATTTTAAACCGGGACGGGTTTTAGGACTATTGAGGGGTGGTTTATTATTACGTGCAGGCCGAGTTTAGCTCTATTGAGGGGACCTTTTATTATTGAGTTCCGGGCCGAGTTTAGCTCNTTGAGGGGTGGTTTATTATTACGTGCAGGCCGAGTTTAGCTCTATTGAGGGGACCTTTTATTATTGAGTTCCGGGCCGAGTTTAGCTCTATTGAGGGGACCTTTAATAATCACGAGCCCGCATTACATGTAATATATGTATATAAACATACACACACATTATTCATTTAGTTATACAGACAGTCATTCATCCATCCATCCCTGCCTACCTACCTACCTACCTGCCGACCTTCCTGCCTACCTACCTCCCTGACTACCGACCTACCTATCGATCTCCCTGCCTGCCTGCCTGCCTGCATACATACGTACATGCATCCTGAATCCTTGCATACATACATACGTAAAAGATATATGTACATGTACATATGCACATAAATAAACATCTATAGCAATCAAACTAAGTGAGCCCAAGCACCAGTTCCTCCCTCTCCGCAGTTTCCTCCAGCCCCTCCTTTTCCGGAAGGTCCCTCTCTTTTTCCAGGTGAAGGGCCTGCAGCAAAATGGAGCTGAACACTCTAAACCTGATAAATCCAAATCAAAGACCCTACTTAAAGGATCATGGGACTTAGTAACTAGGGTTATAAATAAGGTAACTAGACTTATAATTACTTATAACCCCAATTAGGGGACTTATAACCTTACTTACTAAGTCCCATGATCNAGGATCATGGGACTTAGTAACTAGGGTTATAAATAAGGTAACTAGACTTATAATTACTTATAACCCCAATTAGGGGACTTATAACCTTACTTACTAAGTCCCATGATCCTCCAAGTAGACCCTAAACCCGAGACCAGAGATCCCAAACCCACTGAACCCAACCCGGACCCTCTTAACCCTAAACCCCAGATGTCTTATCCTTAAACCCTCAAACCCACTGAACCCAACCCAAACCCTCTTAACCCTAAACCCTAAACCCCAGATTTCTTATCCTTAAACCCTCAAACCTACCGGGCCTGCAGCAAGATGGAGCTGGCTCCCCGATGGGAGATCTCGGAGAGAGCCCCGGACTGCAGAAGAGTCTTCTCATGGGGCCACAAGCCGACCTGGTTAAGGGCTTGGGGCTCGCCGTTTTAAGGTTTTAGGGGCTCTCCGGTTTAGGGTTTTTGGGGTTTAGGGGTTTAGGGTTTAGGGTTTAGGGGTTTAGGGGTTTACGGCACAGGGGTTCAGACGAGCTTCATTTCAGTTTCCATAGGAGGTATCTGATCTGATGTAAACGATATGGTGTCCTTATTATGGTTACTTAAAATGAAACCTTAAACACATTGCTGTAAACCCTAGCCGCCCTAAACCCAAAGCCCTTGTTAGGGGTTTAGGGGTTTTAGGGTTGAAGGTTTTTTGTGCGTCTGGGGGTTTGCGGCCCAAGGCTTTACTATAGGAGCCTAAATAATTACCAATACTATTTTGGTGGTTCCTTATCATAACTATAGTATCATATACCCCAAAATCCTCTTCTAATTATTAAAGCCCCTATACTAGTTCATGGTTGGGATAGGATTAAAAATGTACGTTTTTATTCCTTATTGGGTTTAAGTAGCCATAAAAATGTAAAATGTTACCCAACCATGACAAAGTATGACAAAGTAAGACTAGGGTAAACCCACATCCCCCGTCCTCTGCACCATGACTGCCCTCAGTGTCGAACCCTAAACCCTAAACCCCTCTTCTAATTATTAAAGCCCCTATACCGTGCCGACCTTGGGAGGTTGGGCCTCCTCGCCCTTCGTGGCCATGATTGGAGGGTCCGGGGATTTCGTAACCAAGATTATAGGGTGGCTTCGGGTACCTATTAGGGCTTCTATAAGGCTTTTTCGAGGCTTCCATAGAGGGTTCAGGAGGCTTAGCCATCTTGGCTGGGGCTATAAGCAATTTATAATAGGGCTACGTACCTTATTTAACTAATTATACTGCTAGTTGCAAGGTCGCAGGATCCGTTTAAGTGGCCAAGAGTGCAGTGCTTGAGCCAGAGGCTACAGGCAAAGAGCGGAAAAGTATCCGACCTGCAGGGGTTGCAGGTTTAGGGTTTAGGGAAGATCCTGTCTGTTGCATGTGTGCCAACAGCCAGCGACGCCTGCCTTCGCGTTTGAGTCGTAGACAAAATGCACGGGCATCAAGTGCAGCATTTCCAACAATCGCTCCAAGAGAGTCTGGTGGGACGCCATGGCCTGGATCATACCTCACTTAAGAGGTGATTTCGGAGTCTAGGGCTAAGGGTTTGTTGGCTTAGGGTTTGAGGCTCAGGGGCTTAGATTTGGGCTTTTAACTTTTCAGCCCCAAATCTCATGATAGTTGTTGGCTTTCAAATTTAAAAAACCCAATCCCACGTTAGATTTCTGCCTCTTAACTTTGAACACCAAATCTCACATTAGTTTTTGGCTTGCAACGTTCAGCCCCAAATCTCACAAGCTGAACCCAAGCACAACATCACCCACAGCTGCATGCGAGAAGCCCTCAAAGTACTTCACCACATCTGGCCACTGCTCACTGCCAACGGCAACGGGGTTCAACCTCGCCGGGGGGTTCAGGTTTAGGCTTTGGGGCTTAGGCGTTACTTGGAGGATCAGGGGACCTAGCAAGTGAGGTTATAAGTACCCTAATTGGGGTTATAGATAATTATAAGTATAGTTACCTTATTTATAACCCTAATTACTAAGTCCCATGACCCTTCAAGTAGTCTCTAAACCCTCAACCCTACAGATCCCTTTAAGGAACCCTATAGATCAAGTCGCATGATCCTTTAAGTACCCAGAGAGCCCAATACCCCTTAATTAAGGAATATGGCTTAAATTATATAGGGCTTCATACTATGATTTAAGCTATATTCCTTAATTAAGGGGTATTGGGCTCTCTGGGTAGGGATCAGCTTTTGGGGCCTGGAGGGCCTTTCAGGTCTCTCGGTCGAAGGTTTCCAGGCTTTCAGATTGCATCTCAACGGTTTAGGGTTTAGGGTTTAGGGGTTTTGGGGTTTAGGGTTTAGGGTTTAGGGTTGCGAACTAACTAGCACTACAGTACTTGGAGGGCCAGGGGACTTAGTAGGTCGTTTATAGGTAGGGTTATAGTTGGGGTAACTCCATTTGGGGTACTTTAACTCTACTTATAACCTTCTTACTAAGTCCCCTGGCCCTCCAAGTACACTACACTATGCAGAAGGTCGGTGGGACTCGGCCCTAAACCCCAGACGCTAAACCCTGAACCTTTAAGCCTAAACCCCATACTGTAACCCCAAAACCTAAACACTAAACTCCAAACCCTAAAACCCCAAACCCTAAAGCCCAAAGCCTAAACCCTCTAACCCCAAACCCTAAAGGGCCTGTCTGCATGGAAGAGGATGGAGGTGAACTTCAGCTCGAAGGACGCTTCAACTGGTACTTGCAGCCGTGTGGATGCGAAGTGGAGGATCCAATCTGAGCCGTTCAAAGGGGAAGGGGCTTAGGGTTTAAGGGTTTAGGGTTTTGGGTTTAGGGGTTTAGGGTTCGGGGTTTAGGGGTTCAAGGGTTTACGGGTTTAAGGGCTTAGGGGTTTAGAGTTTAGGAGGATCCAATCAGATCTGAGCCGTTCAAAGCAACGGGGTCTAGGGTTTAGGGGTCTAGGGTTTAGGGCAATTCCTTGAAGGATTCCTTCAATAAGCGTTCGATACAGGGGCTACAGGGCGATAAGGCTGTAGGGTTAGAGCAGGAGGCTGTCAAATAGTGAGCACCCATCGCTGCCGACAAACGTGCCTCTCTAGCCGCTGAGCAGCCAGCAGGAAGGACAAGCAACTTCGATCACAGCATCCCACTCTCCCTAAGCCCTAAGCCCAAATCCTAACACCCTACAGCCTATAGCCTTTAACCCAAAACCCAACAAAAAAGCTCAAAGCCCTTCAACCCGAAGCCCTACCACTGCCGTAAACCCTAAGCCACACACGCATGGCACTGCATTCGCCGAGGAGTCGGCTGATGCCGTCACCACAGGTTATGTCCTGCAACCCGGCTTAGGGTGTGGAGTTTCGGTTCCACAAACCCTATGACTATGTCCATCTCTGTAGTCTATAGAGAACCGTTTAGGCTTAAGGACTGTGTAGTATCTTATAAATTGCGGGTTGGCTTCTGTTGTTGTACTTCACTGTGCTGCTCACACCTCAACGGGAATAAAGGGATAATTAGCCTTCCCCTCTCACATCAACTAAACGCTGAGCCCGGGCAGAACCCTAAACTCTAAAACCCAGAACCTAAATCAACAACTGTCCCTGCAAATGTGAAACCCCCGCACTATAAAGCCCAAACCCCTAACCCGAACACTTTCCGTCTCCCTGCACTACTAAATCCAAAGCCTGACACCCTAAACTGGGTTCTTGTTCAGGAACTTAATTCAAGCCACCATAATCTACTATTATGGCAACTTAAACTAAATACCCTAAACCCTAAACCTGCCACCCTAAACCCTACCCCTGGCGCCCTAAACTCTGAACCCAAGATCCGGCTCTCCTTGATGAGGGTCTGCTCAGGCTCCCGACGCGTCACCCGCCAGAGCTGGTAGAGTGGACGACTCTGATGTGCGGTGCGGTTCACCTCATGGGGTTTAGGGTTTAGGGTTCAGGCCTAGAGTTTTTGTTGTAACAAAACCTATGCTAAAACAAAAAACCATCTAGGGCCTATATAGGGGCCCTAGTGAGTGGAATAGGGCTTCTATATTGTCCCAGAATTATGAAGAGACTGTAAGGGGGTGCGGGTCGCCTTGTGGGTTTAGGATTTGGGCTTTAGGCTTTAGGGTTTAGGGTTTAGGGCAAGTGTCAAGTGTCGGGTTCAGGTTTCCATAAGACGCTGTGAAGCTTAAGGTTTCTGGTGGAGGCTCTGCAACTTTAGGGCTTGCAGGGTTTAGGCTCTTGTGGGCTGAAGCCTTACTTGGAGGATCAGGGGACTTAGTAAGTAAGGTTATAAGCCCCTTAATTGGGGTTATAAGCAATTATAAGTATAGTTACCTTATTTATAAGCCTAGTTACTAAGTCCCATGATCCTTTGAGTAGCTCATAGGGACCCTTAGGGGGGTAGGGGGCAGGGGGGTAGGGACTACTTGGAGGGGCAGGGGACTTAGTAAGTAGGTTATAAGTAGAGTTCTAGGTACCCTAAATGGAGTTACCCCAATTATGACCCTACTTATGAACGACTTACCCCTGGCCCTCCAAGTATACTTCCTTAAATAAGCCTTATTAAGTCCTCATTATAGGTATTAAGGCCCCCTACCCCCCCTCCGCCCTACCCCTTAAGGGTCCCTATGACCTTAGGGTTTAGAAAGTCTAGGCTCTAGAATTCCCGGAATATCAACTTCAACCTTCAACGTGCTTAATGAGGAACACCTCACTCATCTACACCCTGGCATCCAAAAATCCTTGCTACCAGCTCAAGTGCTGTAGTCATGCCGCTGTTGCTCTTATACTCTGCTATGCTTTGTTTCCTGTCATGGTTCGAAGGAGCTCCGTGACCTCATGAAACACGGTTGATGATATAAATCCTCCATTACCTTACTGACTCTAGACTATGGCAGTTATGGTATATTCCTTATTATGGGTAATGCAGGGTTTATATCATCAACCGTATTTGTCAAATAAAGGCGGCCGCAACCAGAAGCCCGAAACACCACTGCTCCTTAACTTTTTTTACCGGGAGCCTTGCAACTGATGACGTGGTTCTTCATGGCCCATTACTTAAAGGATCATGGGACTTAGTAACTAGGGTTATAACTAAGGTAACTATACTTATAATTACTTATAACCCCAATTAAGGGGCTTATAACCTTACTTACTAAGTCCCCTGATCCTCCAAGTAAAGCTGGCTCAAATTAGTCCTAACCGCCCTAACCTAATGCCGCACATCTGGGCCCTAGTTTTCACCCGACATGGTTCAGAGTCATGACGGCTCGTATTCAAAATGACCTAAATAAACCTTCTTAAGTCTATTCCCTAGACCCAAGCAGAGTCACGACGACAGCCTGCAGTGCAGCTGACTGGCAGATGGGATGAGGTCAGTGAAGATCTTCGTCGCCTGGGGATGTATTTTAAGATACCGAAATAAGGAAAATTAACTTCCTTAACCCGCAGAAAACTCTCATAGATCCCTTAAAGGAGCCCTTGTAGGTCTCTGTAATGTGGTAGCTTAACTTAAATCCTTAAACAAGAACCCAATCGCCTGCACGCTGGTGAGCTGAAGAGCCAAGTCGAACCTGTGATCGGCCCATCGGAAGGATATGGGAAGTTCTCTAAATTAGGGTCCCCTATAAAACGGACTCTAAAAGGACTCTAAAAGGACCCTACTTTACGAAATGTCCACTGCCACTGCCCCTTCTGGGTAATTCTCTAAGTCAGGGTACCTTTTAGGGTTCCTTAAAGGGATCTCGTAGGGCTTCAATAAGGGTAGTATATGGGAAGTTCTCTAAATTAGGGTCCCCTTATGAAAAGGACTCTAACTCTACCAGGGACCCTACTTTAGAGAACTACCCATTGATACTACGACGGCAACTACCACGACCTGACCACTACAGTACCACCAACAAACTGCTACCGCTACCACTGCTACTGCCACTGCGGCTGCTACCTACTACTGCTACTGCTGCTACGACTACTTCTCTAACGACGGCGCGGCTACTACTGACAAGGAAAGGCAGTCGACACAAGGCCTTTGCTAGCCACAAGTTTGCGCGATATAGTAAGCATGATCATGGCCGTGAGAGGAAAAGCAATCGTCATCATCATCACCATCATCATATTCTTCTTCAGCTAATTAGCATCACAACCACCACCGTCAGCATCAGCACATTGCTCCGCTTCTTCCTCTTCTCTTACTCCAGCAGGGTTTCGTGCACGGAGTCGGGCGCTGGTTGAAAGTGGACCCGTGCACCGGAGTCACCCTGGATGTCTGACGTCTCTGTGGGTCCGTTTTCGATCCTAAACGAAACAAACCTTACTTAAAGGATCATGGGACCAATAACTCGCGTTATAAATAAGGTATCTATACTTATATACTTATAGCCCCAGTTAGGGTACTTATACCCTTACTTATTAAGTCCCCTGATCCATGTAAACCCCACACTCAGCCCCAAACTCCGAACAAACCCAACCCCAAGTCCGATTCCCGAAGCCATCACAGGGCTTTATGAGGACAGGGTTTAGGGTTTCGTAGAGTTTCTGCGAGCTGCATTTGTGATGTTTCCTTCATTGGGTTGCAGGAGGGCTTTATAGGATGTGGGTAGGTGTCAAAATTAGGGTCCCTGTTGGGGTACCTTAAATAATAGGTGCCGTATTTTATTAGGGACTCAAAAAGGGACCATAATTTTGACAACCACCCATGTGTAGGGGTCATACAGGGCTTTCCTCGGGGTGTGTAGGGGTTCTACAGGGTGAAGTTGGCAACCTGGCAATGCTGAAGATTGGCAGGGTCGCTGAACGACTTTCGCGTGTGTTGTAGAACTACTTACACTTTGAAGTAGGATCAGGATGAAGTAGCTGCGACTGCATATGCAATGCCAGCCAAGGCTCATCTTGCTCCAATGTGCCTGGACAAAGATAGGACCAGAATGTAGCGGACAGTATGATGGCATGAGTGCTTTCGCTCCCGACAAGAAGCGAGTTTGCTCATCGGTCATCGGTTCAGGGGCACATTTGACATACCATCAACGGAAGACCTGGGTTGGCAAAGGATGTCAAGCCTGAGCCAGCGAACCAGAATTCAAGATGTCATTGCCTGTGCGTGTTCGTTGTATAATGGCCTGATGTCTAGCACAGTGTTCTAGAAGGGCGCAGCTGGGACATTCTCTGCTGTAAACGGCTGCTCGGACAAGGATTCTCGGTACAGTACAGGCGCAGGGTGTGAGGTAGTTTTCAAACCCAATGTCAACAAACTTTCCAACAGTTGTGTCTCATCGATGGTTCCTTCACAGCCGTTCTCGCTTGGTGCTCGGTTTTGATCTCAGCTTCAAGCAGCACCGCAAGACTCCGAACATGTATTGAGTACGTAGGATCTAAGGCACCAAGCAGCTACAGCTTGCAATGCTTCAAACACAGAACGAACTGACCGCGCCTCGCCCCAGAGCACCCCAGGAGTGACGCAGTATCGGGCGTCGTTATTCCAACTCAGAGTTCCGTTGTCAATCTTCGGAAGGACGGCGCCCAGAACATTGGTGACCTCCGGTTTGGGGTTTTTCACAATATTGCCTGATTCTCCATAGTACTCCCCAAGGTACCTTAAGGGTCCCTTCCCCTCAGGCTCGCAGGTGGGGCTGAGGCTGTACGGTTTCGGGGTTCATTCAGGAAATGCTGCCAAGCCGCCATGACGAAAGCACCACAAGCCTAAATCCCAAACCCTAAACCCTAAATCCTAAACCCCAAGACTAGTAAGTCTTCTAACTGCGCACTACATACCAGACTAGTCACGAAGTGACTTGTCTGATATGTAGTACACTAGGTGGTTTACAAGGACGTTACCACGAATCATCATCATCGGAGCACGGTGCTGCTACAACAGCACTCTATCAAATCCGAAACGGGGTGTCGACTTCAACAGTCCCCAAAACTATTTATCACTAGGGAACTCCACATTGGGAAACTGAAAAGTTTCCAGATCGATACCTAGGAAGTTTTCAGCCATTCTTTCACCACGGCTTTCACATGCACCGCAAGGTTTAAAACTTGGGGTCTAGGGTTTAGGGTAATAAAACAAACGATGCCATAAAATCTCGAGGTTTATGGGTTTCAACAACCTTACCTAATCCTTCGTCTGCTTGGACAAGGATTGGACAGTTGCAGACGTGCATTACCTTGGGTGCTGAGTACCCTCGCCCGCAAAAGGTTAACCTTTTCAATTATGGTCGAATTATATTAATCCCAAACGGTTCCAGGTTACCTACTCAGCTACTAAGTTACAAGCACGCTGGAAAGGCTCCCAAAGCCTTATAGAACCCTGGTACTTGGAGGATCATGGGACTTAGTAAGTAAGGTTATAAGTCCCCTAATTGGGGTTATAAGTAATTATAAGTCTAGTTACCTTATCTATAAATTTATAACCCTAGTTACTAAGTCCCATGATCCTTTAAGTAGAGTAGATCCTTTTTTGCTCCGACACCTCAAGGATCCTTTTAAGGAGCCCTGAATCCTAAACCCTTACAAAAACCCTTGTAATGTAAAGCTCCGGCCCCTGAAGGATCCTCTTAAGGAGCCCTAAGCAACCCGAGAGCAAAACGTAAGGAAAGGGCTGAATCGAATTCGACTGTCCAGTTCCGCGGCTCTTGACCTGCCAGGGTTTAATGGTTTAGGGATTCGGGTTTAGGGTATTAATGGTTTAGGGATTCGGGTTTAGGGGTTTCGGGGTTTCGAGGTTTCCGGTTAAGGGGATAGAGGTTAAGAGTTTCGGCTCATATTTTGGGGTTCCTGTAAGGGCTCTCCAAAGGGTTCTAGTGGCGTTCAGGGTTTAGAGGTTTGTTGCATTTAGGGGTTTAGGGTTCAGGGGATTCGGGGTTTAGGGTTTAGGCTGGGGCCTATATTACATGGCTTTTAGGGTTCGACGGATAGGGCACAGGTGCCAATCCCACGATGTCAGAAAGATATGCTCTCTGCATCGTTCCCTTCATACTGCAGCCTGATGGCTGATGATGCCCATAGAGTATTCATGCACATGTTACGTCTTTGCATTGGCTAGCGGCTAGCATGCTCATTTCTCTGCTTCGCTCAGAACCCAAATCCTTCTAGTAACCCGCCTTGTATTGTAATCCTTCTAGTGACCATTATGGCAACCCGTATACCAACCCTAAAAGCAGCCCATGTAATAGCTCGTATAGCAACCCCATAACCAAGACCATAAACCGTAAACCCTGTAAGGATCCCTTATAGAGCCCTTTAAGAAACCCTTGTAGAACCCTTTAAGGATCCCTTATAGGAACCCTTTAAGGAAGCCCTTGAAGATCCCTTTTCGGAACCCTTTAAAGAACCCAAAACCCTCAAGGTGCGGGCCTGGGATCTCTTGGCGGAAGACCATGGCCGTGTGATAGAGATCGAACAGGCCCAGCTTCCTGGAAAGGAGACGGTACATGTGTAAATATATATATATATATACACATATATACATATGGTATATAAACAAATAAATAAACAGATAATATATATATATATATAGTGTTGAGGCATTTCGGGGTTCAGAGTTTAGGGTTGCGGTGGTTTGGGGTTTAGGGTTGAGGGGTTCTAGGGTTTAGAGTAGTTATGCGGTTGGGAGTCATTTTGGGGGCTCGCGCTCCGATAATGGTAGAACATCCTCCACCCCTTGAGCCCTTAAGCCCAAGCCCTTGACCCTCATGGCACGGAGGGGCTGCGCGAACCTTCCAGAGATTCTTGGCTCCGTTTGTCCCAAGGAAATAAACCCTGAACTCCCAACCTTGAACCCCTAAACCTAAACCTTAAACCCACCACGCTAAACCCTAAAGAAAACCCCAAACCCGAGTTGCAGCCGAGCTTCTTGCCAATGTGTGGGTTTGTCGAAAATAGCGGTGACTGGACCACGTAGGCGTTAACCTGGGCTGATTGAGATGGGTTTCTGTCTGAAGGTGGTCAATTTCAGATCACGCCTAAACCCAAATCTGATCGACCAGCTCCCTGAGACAGATGTGAGTTGGCGCGCTCTGTGACTCGATGCCCTCGGTGATACTGTTGAACGCCCATCGAAGCTCATGATGATGACGGCAAGTCTTCTTTCTAGCAGTTCTTCATCCTATGTCATAATGTGCTTACGACTACCACCACTACCACGACGACGAGCATGACTACTGCTACTGCCGCTAATTTCCACTACTCTCTTTCTTCTGTTAACAGTTACATAGTGGGCTAGTGCATGACATTGGGGCAGGCACGGTAAGCACACAAATCTGAACTATCTTGCAGTCGCTCTCACATCTGGTAAAAACATCTCTACTTCCTGACTTAAATCCCTAAACCCAAATCGGTAAACCCTAAAGCCTGAACCCTAAACCCTAAATCGTAAACCCTAAACCCTAAACTCTAAACCCTAAATCGTAAACCCTAAACTCTAAACCCTAAACCGTAAACCCTAAACCCTAGACTCTAAACCTCTAAATCGTAAACTTCACCAGCCCCTAAGCCAAACCATAGCACACTGAACCCCGCAGCCTTCCCTGCACTGCCATGGCCTACTTCCTTTGCAGGGACCCATCGAATCTATATTAGGGCTCTAGGCTTCAGGGTTTAGGGTTTAGGGGTTTAGGGTTCAGGGGTTTAGGGTTTAGGGGTTTAGGGTTTAAGGGTTGAGGGCTAACCATGTTAACCTACAAAACAGCGGGTTATGGTACCTTAAGGTTTACGTGGACCCGGAACGACCGACTTATGTAAGGAAATCAGAGTCAGGAAGCCCAAAAGGCTTTGGTTATTTCGGCTTTCATGTAGGGACCTCAATAATGACAAATAGTATAGCGGGCCCCCAAAACCCTGTTCTAATTATTAAGGCCCTTATATGAGGAAGCTTGGGAGCAGTGGGAGTGACGCCTGCATCCTCCGCGAAGTCGGGGACCGCGATGCCTCTGGCGCCATGACCCTAAATCCCAAAACCCAAACCCGAAACCCCTAAACCCTAAACCCTAAAACCCAAAACCCCCTAAACCCCCTAAAGCCCCAAAACCCTAAACTAAACTCTAAACCCTAAAGAAAGCCCGAAACCCTAAACCCGCCTAATCCCTAAACCCTAACCATCCTGCAAAGCCTTCAGATCTGCACTTCGGGCTTTTATCGTTTGGCTGTTTAACCGAAACCGAACCCCACCCCGCCCGCCACCCCGCCCGACAGCAGCTGCATTACAAATCCATGCTATATCATGTCCTCCCAAAATGTCTCCTGCACTGTGTAAGCTGATATATGGGCCTTAGTAGGTAGAATAGGGTTCGGGGGTATATTATACTATACTTAATAGGGAAGCTCCCCAAAATAGTATTCGTAATCATTAGGCCCCTATACTAAATCCTTACAGCAGCCCTTCTAGACCCCTTTAAACCCTCTTCTAGTTTAGGCCCCTATATTAGTGTGATCTTCCATACCAACGCGGCTGGGATCGAAAGCTCAAGGTCTGAAACCCGAAAATTACCAAGAAAATGAATCCCCAAAACTGGGTTCTTGTTAAGAGGCTTAATTTAAGCTACCATCATAGGGATCTATAGTAAATCATATGGTGTCCTTCTTCTTATGGTAACTGAAAGTCCTTAACAAGAACCCAGAAGAACAAACCCACATCTGAGCACCCCAAACTGTAAGCACATGGCCCCTAAATCCACAGCTCTAAGCAATCCCTGAGCCAACAACCCGAAACCCCAAACCCAGAATCTTAAACCCTAAACAAAAGCACCCAAACTCTGCGGTCAGGTCTGGGAGCTAGTATCTTGGGCTATACATTAGGTAACTACACTATAACTAATCATAACCCCAATTAAGGTACTTATCACCTTACTTACTACGTGCCCTGATCTTCCAAGTGGACCCCAAACCCCAAATCCTACAACATTTCTTGAGCCCTCATAGATCCCTTTAATAAGGAACCCAAAAAACACCTTCTTTTTGCCCTTATAGATCCCTTTAATAAGGAACGCCTTCTTTTTGCCCTTGTAGATCCCTTTAACAAGGAACCCCCAAAAAAACGCCTTCATTTTGCCCTTATAGATCCCCTTTAAAGAGCCCGAGAGCCCTCCAAGTAGCCCTGGACCCCGATAGGAAAAACCAAAGTCCAACCTTTGGGGCTCAGCAGCGAAGCGTTTAGTTAGGGTGTCCCAGCAAAGCTTTTTTTGCTAATTTGCGTACTACTGCATACTATAGTATAGTCAGTATAGTCGCTTTTTTTGCTAATTTGCATACTAGGGTATAGTCTATCCTAGCATATTATGGTATACTATAGTTTAGGCAAAGGTTGCTTGCTCCGCTACTGAGAAACCCTCGTGGCCTGTTGCACACCAGTCCTTTGAGGGCAGCTGAGCACTGCAGGGAAGCCTCGGCAACTGCTTGGGTAGGGTTTTGCAAGCGCTGTAAACAAGATAAAGGGTCCAAGTAATGGTATAGTATATACTTTGGGGGCCAAAATACCTACTATAATGGTACTTGGACCCTTTGGGCAAGATAATGGCAAAGCCACACAGCAAGTTTTGACTATAACATACGGGGGACGAGCCACACAGCAAGCCCTGTAAGCAGAATACAAGGGGGGAGGTTGGGAGTTTAGGGGTTTGGTCTTGGGGCTTAGGGGTTAGGGTTTACGGGTTTAGGGCCTAGGGATTTAGGCTCTAGGGTGAGGCGGAGGGATCTTTACGGGGATTGCGATTGGAATTCTAAGATTGAGGTCTACACAAGTATGGACTGCAGGCTCTTGCAGCCCCAAACCCACGACACCCAAGCCTCAAAGGCCCCACGTCGCCACCCTTCGGAGCCAGAATGCCGCAAGCCTCCTTTGAGGATCAGGGTACTTAGGAAGTAAAGTTACAAGTACCTCGGTTGAACTGACAAGTACGTCAAGCATGGTTACCTTATTTAAAACCCTAAGTACTAAGTGCCAGGAGTTTCTTAGCGGGCTCTAAGACCCCCAAGCCGCCTTAAGCCACGACACAGACAGTGTTCGCAAGTGTATTCGGAAAAGCGCAGCAAAGACGAACACACACTAAAGCAGGCACAAAGTACCCCAAACCCACTCTTCGTGGAAGCGATACGATAAGCTAGCCAGCCTAACCTTCACCCTAACCCAGATACCGTAAAAACGCTTAAAGCACCGAAACCATACAAGAGGTGACAAGAAAGCAGAAACACCCCCAACCAGATCACCTTACGCTACAAAGGCAGGATTATAGGGGCCTTCACAACGATTCATAAGAACAGTATCCCACAATAGCTCAAAGGTTACGAGCAATAGAACTACAAGCATCGTAGAAGTTCGGACCAAGCGACAGAAGTAGCGCCCAAACGGCCGAGCCACATCTGCTGAAGATCGACATGCTGTCAGGAAGCAAACACTGGCAAGCCAAGTGCTTAAGCCAGCAAAGTGCCTGCGGTGTAACAGGCACATCATGGTTGCTCACTGCCGCATCGCAAACTCCTGTACCTGCACGGACATACTTGGCCAGAGAGCACTTGTCTGCGCGACTTGCATGCAACTTCTGCAGTGCAGCTCGGCACAGTTTCACAACTTGCACAGGGTTGTCCGCCAATCACTCACGTTTGCTTTGCACGTATCCAGGAGGATCCAAGCACGTGACCTGACATGGCGCTGGAAATCCTAAACACTACAGCTTAAACTCTAAATCCCTGAACCCTTAACACGCTTGCATGACCTCCTGAAACATCTGGACTGGCTGGTCGAAGCTCATCACTGTTTCTAGGAAACGAAGGGAACTTTGACTGGTGCCTGGATAGTATTGCTATGGCCACCTCACGACACACGGGCAAACCGGCACACTCCCTGCTTCCAAGTTTATGTGCTTCGCGGAACAACTTTCTGACACACGCTGTTGCTTTGCATCGTCAGTTCGCTTCCTTGTGATGCATCTCGTTATTGCGAAGACGGTTACTTCCTTTCCTGCTTCCACGCCCCTTGAAGGCCGATCGTGGTTACCTGTCATACATGATACCAGATCATCACGTGAAAAGGGGCCTTGACAATTACAAGAAGGTGTTGGGACATATTCTACTGAAAACTAGAGCAGGCAACCTCAAGGAATACTATCCGATGCTATCATAATTATTGAAGCACCAAATATCGCTGCCTTGACAAGCCCCCCTAGACCTTAAACCCTAAACCCTCCAGGGTTGAGGGTTTAGGGTCTATATAAACCCTAAACCCTTACGTGCAACCTCTGACTGGCCTCTCGTAGTCCGGTGAGAGCTGCTCGCAAAGCACAATATGCCAAACCAACCTTGTACCACAGTCTGGGTTTAGGGCTTGGGGGTTGAGGGTTTAAGGGTTTGGGGTTCAGGGTTCACTGTTCTGTCGTTAAGGAGTGTATTTTAGAAAATAGTGTGGTTTCCTTTCCATCTTAACTCAAATTACCATAAGAGGGCTCTATAGGAATTAATGCGGCTTCCTTCGATGGTACCTTATACATAAATCAGATGCCTTAACAAGAAGCGAGTGGTAACAGTGTTTGTTTTTGTTGTTGTGGGTGCTTTTTGTGCTGCGTGTGCGCGGCACGCTTGTTCTTTTGCTGCAGGTGCACGGCGCGTTTTTTTTGCTGCGGGTGCGCGGCACGTTTTTTCTGCTGCGGGTGGTTTTGCTGTGGGTGCTCCGGGCGGCAGGCAGCGAGTGAATGAGTGAGCTCGCGCACCCGCAGCAAAGAAAAACACGCGCCGCGGACCCTGAATTTCTTTCTGCAGTGGATGCTCAGAGGCGGCGGGCAGCCAGTGAGTGAGTCAACTTGCCCCGCACCCGCAGCAAAAAAAAACGCCGCGCACCCGCATCAAAAAAGCAAAAAGGGCCCCCCCCGGCTGGCCTGCCCACGCCCCGTTGGATTCCGCCCGACCCCCAGCCCCGGCCACGCGCGCGCGCGATTTATATTTTTGCGGCATGCGCGTGGGAGTGGCTCAGGCTCGGGCTGGTTAGTTTTTTGAATGTAGTGCTTCGAGGCTTGGTTCGTTATGCCAAACCATGGTACCACGGGGACGTGCAGGCTAGGGTTTAGGTTTAAGCTTAGTGTAGTGTAGTCAGGGTTCGTAGCAAACCGATTATTGGTTCCAGATTGTGCAATTTATACCGTAAGCTCCGCAACCAAAACCTGGGCAGCACGAGACACGGTGTAGGGGTTAGGGTTCGGGATGCAGTCTTTGAATATATGAACGAAGGTACGTGTACCCAGCATCATATATCGCCGCAGTACCCCCCCCCCCCCACACACACACACGCACACACACACACACACACACGCCCGCCTAGCCAACACACCCAGTTCACAAACCCAGGAAAACATGGAATGCCGAACGTGGCTGCAGGCTTTCTGCGAGAGTGGTGTGGGCTTGGGAGATCAATACTCTTCATACTATCTTCATAGGGACCCTTAGGGGGTAAGGGGAGGGGGGGTAGGGGGCCTCAATGCCCATAATAAGGACCTAATAAGGCCCAATCAAGGAAGTATAGTCCCCTACCCCCCTTCCCCCACTAAGGGTCCCTATGATATCTGCCCCAGAAGTTCCCATAGCTTTCCCAACTCGTGCGCAGGCAGGCCAGCAGCATGGACACGGAGATGCCCTCGAAGGTAAGCCACCTGACGTGCTGAGGCTTTGCCGCAGTAACACTGCTTAGAGGATGAGGGGACTAAGTAAGTTAGGCTGGAAGTACCTTCATTGGGGATATAGGTATTTGGAGAGTTTTGTTACTGTATTTCCTTATTGCTACGTTGCACGATCCTGGAAGCAGTACACAGCAATGAACGAAGCATGAAGTTTTTAACATCTTGAGCCCGCCCCAAAACTCTTGGTAGACACTATTTAGGGTTTAGGGTTTGGGGTCTATAAGAACTACACCCTTGCCGTGCCTGAGCTTTTCAAGACGGGAAGACAGTGCCCTCTGGTTCACTTGGGATGGCTTCTTGGGCTTGCTATAGAACGCGGGATGTTATTACAGAAGAGGCTTTGAGACTTTGTGGTATGCACAAGGGCGCCTATCTTCTCAAGCTCCCCAAACCCTGACAAACCCTTCTCAAACCCCATGAAAGCCCTTACAAACCCCGATAAACGACTGCAAAACTCTCTCGTGCTGAGGCCCCTGAAAAATCCCACACATACCTTCACAGCGTAACGTCGACCTACGGTTGATGGACAAAATCCTGCATGACCCTAAGGACCCTAAACTATGGGAATTATGGTATATTCCTTATTATGGGTCATAGGGCCCGAATTGCTCCCACCAGCGGGAGAAGATCGTAGAGCCCCAGAACCCTGTCGATGCCCTCCGGGGCGGGGTTTGTCATGTGCGTCGCAGCGAAGTTGCTGTTTGCTGGCTTCGCCATGTTAGAGGCTGGCAGCTGCTGCGCAAAGGGCGCATCCAATGCGCTCAACCGCGGGCTAAAGGGCAGCCGACTCCCCAGGAGTTTGACCTTTGGATATGCTTTCAACCGGAGCCTTGAGGGCAGCCGACTCCCCAGCAGCCTGCGGAGCTGGACGTTTGGTTATGCGTTCCACTGGAGCCTAGAGGGCAGCCGGTTACCCAGTAGCCTGTGGACTTTGATGTCTGGCGGCGAGTTCAACGTTAGCCGGGAGGGGACCTTGACCCAACTATTCAGCAGACTGCGGAGTTTGACTAGCAGCTTGCAGAGTGTGATGTCTGGCTGTGACCAGAGCCTGGAGGGAACACAGCTACCCAGTAGCCTGCGGAGTTTGGCACTTGGTTATGCGTTCCACCGGAGCCAGGAGGGCAGCCAACTATCCAGCAGGTTCTGGACGGATCAGTGTTGCTACGTGGGAGCCATGCGGCCTTGTGCAGATGGAGCTTTTGCGCTTGGGCACGCAGTTCATCGTCGCACCAACTGAGGCCGTCGAGGTGCTTGTGGAGCAACAGTTTTCTCGAAAAGCGAGCCTTGCCAAGAACTTACGGAGGCTTGTGACTTGTTTCTCAGTGCATTGTGGAACTCATCTACTTTGCCAACATGCTTAAACGACCGTGCAACCTGGGTTGAGCTGCGGAGCGACAATCGCTGCAGCTCCCTGTGAACTGATATTCTGTTCGTTGTTTGCTCGGCATGCGTGTCTGTACATACGCTGTCACTGTACACGGCACGTACGCCGGAGCTGGCATGGTTTACTTAAAGCAACCATGTGGGGTTTGGTCTTGCAGTTTGCCTCCCCCGACCCTGGAGGAATAGGCTCAGGACTTCGTGTGTTTTTGTTGCCGGTCTTTACGGGTTCTGCTGCGCATGGTGGAACCCTCGTAGTGTTCTTGCTGTTGCTTAGTTCCTAGGCTTCGCATGTTTGAGTTTTGAGCGCTGGAGATACGGCTTTTGGCTCTCGTAGCTGCCGGGTTAGGCTCTTTGCGCACCCCTCGGGAGGGTCTGATTTCCTGCGCAGCTCCCGTAAATCGGCGCTTGCGCATACGGACACCCCCGTGGGCTTCCAGAATTCATTTGCGTAGATTTTTGAGACGCGCCTGAATAGGGCTCTGGAGTCTGCACAGGATTATGGGTCATGCAGGATTTTGTCCATCAACCGTAGGAAGGTGTTTAAGTGTCTTATCGCACCTTACGGCTAGGGTTTATGGGTTTAGGGTGTGAAGGCTGTAGGGTTTAGGGTACTGTAGGGGCCTTAATAAATAGAATAGGGTTTGGGGATATTTTGTAGTATCATAATAAGGAGCCCCCAAAACCCTATTCTAATTATTTAAAGCCCCTATGTCAAGCCCTAAACCCTAAGCCCTTTATGGACTCAGAGCTTCCCTAAAACTATACTGAACTTAGACCCCTAGCAAAAATTATAATTTTAGCTGTTTCTTAGGAATTGTAATAACCAAAGATCAAAAATTATAATTTTAGCTGTTTCTTAGGAATTATGATAACCAAAGATTAAACGATATTTAAAAGTACCCCTAAGAAAACCTTTCCCTCGAGTGTCGCACCCGCTCCCACTTGAGGGCTCTGGAAACTCCAGCTCCGGCGCAGCCCTGAAACCACGGAAGAGTTCAGGGTTTTAGGGCTGTAGGGTTTAGGGTGATAGGGTTTAGGGTGAGAGGGTTTAGGGTGAGAGGGTTTAGGGTTTTAGGGCTTTCGGGCCTATAGGGTTTCGGGTTTAGGTTCAGGATTATAGGGTTTAGGTTCAGGGTTTAGGGTGCATTGATCTACAGGCTTCCTTTTTGAGGGATCTATAAGGGGTAGGGTTCAGGGTTCCGAGAGAGTCTTTGGGTTTAGGGCTATAGGGTTTAGGGTGAGAGGATTTAGGGTGATAGGGTTTAGGGTTATAGGTTATAGGTTATAGGGTTATAGGGTTTAGGGTTTAAGCTCTGCAGTAGTGGCCTTAATGACTAGAATGGGGTTCTGTCTGGTTAGTTGACCCAAAAGGTTTGGGGTTTAGCGCTCTATAAGCGAGCGACAGCTACATAGGTTTACGGTTAAGGCTGCTGATTACGGTTTGAGGCTCAGGTTGCTCCGGTGGTTTTGGACTTAAGGTACTGTCCTTAGGGGCTTTGTGTCTTTTATTGAGGGGGAAGGGAAGGTTCGGTTCAAGGCTTGAGCTTTAGGGTTCAAGCTTTCGGGTTCAGGGCTCGTCTGTGTTGCTGTGACTATGAACTCTCTTATGCTCATTATGTGGTTTGTGTGCTTATTCAGAGTTCATCTGGATTCATGCTCTTCGTAGTACTACTCGTGCTGTTGATCGTAATACATGTCTGGAGTGCCAGGCTGAGGGCTTTTATAGGCATTAATTAGGGCTTGAGGGCTTTAGGGGTTTAGGGTCTAGGGCTTGGGGGCGACTGGATGTCGGAAAACTTGCATATGCCAGCCTTTTGAGCATCCCGCGCGAAGCTAAAAACTGAGGGTGCTATGTTCCACCACACGGCATAGGAGTCTCAACTCTTCGGAAAGCTGCGTGCGAAACTCCCTGAGCTTATACTCCGTATGAGGGGTGTCGGTGTCATGCAGGGGCAAAAGACAGGATTTACGTTCATAGTACCCAGTTCGCGACGGCTACAACGGAAAGGCTGTCCACCAATCTTATGCAAGCAAGCTCAACCTGGACTGCCCAGAGGCTCCAATATCCCCTAATTAGGGAATACACCTTCAATCATAGTAGGATCCCGAATATGATTCAAGGGATATGGCTTAATAATTATAAGGGATATTGGAGTCTATGGGAACCCTAACCCCTAACTCCTAGAGATCCCTATTATAATCCCTTATAGATCCCTTAAAGGAACCCTATAAATCACCAAAAACCCTAGAACCTTCAGCACACCGGCCCCTTAGAAACACACACACCCGAGACTTGCAGAGCAGCATTTGCTCCACTTCACCAACCCTGCTTGTATTACTGGTGCAACCGTGATCGAAAAAAATTCAGGACACGACCAACTGCTAAGGCTGCTCAAAGCACACGCCCGGCTTCTCCTCACCCTACGAAGCCCCACCCTGCTAAACTCTGAAGCAGTCTAGTGTTTCAGTTTAGCGTTTAGGGTTTAGCAGTTTAGGGTTTAGTAACCCTAAACCCTAAACCCCCGGGTTTCGGGAGTGCGTCCTTGGACACTAGCAACGCCGTCAAAAAAAAACCGGGTTTAGGTAACCCTTCAACACCTAACACACTGTGGAAGCGCCCAAGCCCTTCTCTGTCTCGGAGCTATACTAGCTGTTGATTTCAGCAGTCCCCAAATTTCTGTATAATTACGGCTAGATACGCAACAAAAAGGGGATTAAGAACTACGGTTGATGATAAAAATTCTACATTACCTTAAGGATCGTAGACTATGAGAATTATGGTATCGTATATTCCTTATTTATGGCTAATGCAGGTTTTGTTTCATCAACCGTATCCCAAATCGATAACCAGCCTGAGGACGCGTAAGGAGGAGGAAACCAGGACCTCGATTGCTAGCTTCAGGCGTAAACAGGGTTAGGGTTTTAGGATGCTTTAGGGGTTTAGGAGATTGGGGCCTAGGGCTTTAGGATGTTTTAGGGATTTAGGGGTTCAAGGTTTAGGGTTTTAGGATGTTTTAGGGGTGTTGGGTTTAAGTGTTTAGGATGTTTTAGGGTTTAGGGTTTGGGGCTTTAGGGGTTTAGGAGTTGAGGGTTTAGGGTTTGGGGCTTTAGGGGTTTAGGAGTTTAGGGTTTAGAGGCTTAGGGGCGGGTTTCTGCTTTGATTGATCATGTTGGGGTTTTCGGAGTGTAGTGTAGGGTCCTGACTCCAGTAAACATTTTCGCTTGTAGCCCCCATAGCAAACCCTGGTGTACTTGTGAGCGTTGAAGATTATTTTGGGATTTGAGCTCCGCAAGCCCAAACGACGGTCTGCTGAAGCCCCGAAGCCCTAAACTCCAAGACGCTCAAACCCTATCGAACCCTCATAGAATCGTTGAAACAACCATTTTAAATCCCTGAAAGGAGCCCCTGACCAGTGGGTAACCCTATCAAAGCCTTGTCTGCGATGCAGCACCTGATATCTTGGAATAGGCTTTTGGTGAGATATTGTAGCACAAGTATATAGCGTGTTGAAGGTGTATTCATAGTACAAGCTTACAGAGTTCGGGTGCGTATAATGGAATTTTACACGGTTTGGAGTATAATCGAGCATACAGTAGCATTTGACAGGGCTTGGGGGGGGGGGGTAGATTATAGGTTAAGTTTATGAGGACGAAAAGGGCAGATTGCTACTAATCATTGTTTAGAGCTCTATCTTACTCTGTAGAAGCTTGCCTCTTTTTCTATCTTCTCAAGTCCAGACAGCATAGGATTGCAGGACCCTAAACCCTAAACCCTAAACCCCAAAACCCTAAACCGCCCTGCGATCCTAGCAGTCACCCGGACCCAGCATGAGCTCTCGCGGAGAGAATCACCTGGAGCTGGAAACTTTCCGATGGCCGCTTACTATAGGGGCCTAAGTAATTACCTAAGGGTTCCTTTAAGGGTTCCGTTTAAAGGGGTCTATAAGGATTTCAAGAAGGGCTATTATAGGGGTTTAGCATAGGGGCCCCTGATAACTACCAATACTATTTTGGGGGGCCCCAAAACCCTGTTCTGATTATTAAGGCCCTTATAGTGTAAGGTTCAGGCCCTTTGTCGTTCAGGGCTTCGGGGCCTGTTCACCAGCCTGAAATCATAAATCAATCAAGGATTCCAGCTCCCAGGACGTCTCTTCCTCCATCCGAATCGGCACATCCCACAGAGTCAAGGAAAATAGGCAGCCACAGCTTGTGCCGGGCTATGCCACGCCTTCTTTTCAGGCGTTCAACTGCGCTGCCACTACAGCAAGGATGCGAAGGAACGTCTGAGTGGAGGACGAGTGACCAGGGCCCTCGTGAGAGTTGTGTGTCTGCGTGTCCTTCGCATTCTTGCAGCAGAAGCACCGTTGCCTGAGAGGTAGCTGCCATGCAGAACAAAACCGTGCATCGCCCGACTTTCTGCAAGGAGCTTCTTAAATATGACTCAGCCGGCTAAAGCTCAACTCGGTGTAGGGTGCTGGCTGCCATCTGCCCATGCTTTGGTGCAGTCGTCCATCTCGGAAAGCATGCAATTTCAGTGTCATCTCTGACATTTCTGCCTTGCCTCGTTGTCGTGGAAATGCTGAAGCGGCGCTTTCTTCATAATCCGATGGCAAAGATGACACCTACATACGTAAAATTATATGCAGGCAATGGAAGTCTGGTACGGCAAGCACCCGGCTTGCAATCAAGGCGGGTGCTACCTCGCGACTCACTATCACCAGGCCTTTTCGGAAAGTGCAAGTAGTCCATGGTAATTGTGCTTGTAGTGATTGGTCTTACTGGGTGGTAGCCAGTAGTAGGGATACCGGTAAAGGTAGTTGTAGTGGTGGTGGTGGTGGCAGCGGCAGGACTAGTAGTGTGATGTCTGTCCAGTTGCGCTTATGTGCAGGAAACAGCAGGCTTCAATTTTTCGCCAAGCGGGCACAGTCGACCTATGCCACAGTCCCTGCCAGACTGCTGTACACTGTACATAGCAGGCGTCGGTCATTCTGCTTCCTAAAGCCCCTAAACCCCGCAATTTAGCGGCCTGAAGATCAGAAGATTAGAATGCATGTTAGCTCAAATTCAAAGTGTAGGGTAGCCTCATAATCCTCATATGAGCGTATGGTGTTACAGGGGCTAATTTTTGGCGCTGGCAAGTTGCAGCTTTTTTCTTCCCAGTTTCGGGGGGGTTGTTGTTGCTGCTTCAGCCACCTGGATCATGGTCTCCACCATGTCAGCCTGGGTTCAGCGGTTTGGGGGTTTAGGGCTTGGGGTTTGAGGAACTTAATTTAAGTGATAATAAAAGGGAATTTGCAGTAAATAATATGGGTTCCTTGTTTTAAAGTTCCTGAGCAAGAACCCAGCGGCAATCCGAGCATCCAGCATACCAAGATCCTGGAGATCTCGTACTTTGAGGCTCTTTAGCTGCTCTGCGTGCCTCTTGCTCACATCTCCGCCTTCAGCCGAGTTCTTCCACTTCCGAATAGAGGCTTGGCCGAAGTTGCCCCTGCGGAACACCAGCACAATCCCTTCGTTTTCTCCGGCTGCAAGACTTTTCGCCATGCTCGCGACGAGTTTGGCATGGGTTGATTGCTGCGCATCATCTGTGACATCACAGCCTGCTTTTGTCAGCATCTCCCGCAGGGCAGGACAAAGAAATAGTCGCACTTTCTGGCCCTCTGCTGCGATGCTGTGTGCGAAGCCATGCTCGTCTAGCTTCTTAGACCAAGCCATGATGTCGCTGCTATCCTGCGCCTGGGGGAGCTTGACCACTGCTCCGAAACAGATCCACTTGCCAGCAAGCCCACGTGCAAGGTAATCGTAGTATCCAGGATTGCACATAAGTTCACCCCAAACACAGACGGAACCTGCCGTGAGTTCTGCATCGAAAACCCGTGACAGCTCTGCGCGCACAAGCTCGATGTCACACTTTTTGCATGCGGCGGTGCTGGTCTGGAGGTAGCTCTCGCAAGCTTTGCCTACCTGGTGGCGGCGCCCAGAGAGATTGCGGTTGTCCAGCTTTCCGAAGCACGTACCATCAAACTTGACAGTTGCCGAACAGAGAGGCTCCTCCAGGAGAGTTCTTTCGAGCTCCCTCCTCATCATCTCTTGCTGCCCCGGTTCTGCTGAAAGGTAGTTCTCGATTTGATCTACGACCCAAACGGGGTAATGGTCGATGCTCGCCCATTCCAGCCCCGACTCCCTACCCCTCTCTGCCTGGGCTGCCTTGACACCACTTAGAGGGGCTCCCTTCTTCCAAAGACCGTAATTCTTGCCGACCATCTGCATCACAAACCTCCGGAGCTGTTCCTGGGCTTTTAAGTAACCAGGGAGAACAAAGTCTAAACTTTTATTGAATTATGGTTCCTTTATGAAAAGAAGTATTAAAGTATCTTACTCCAAAGCCCAGTTGAGGGACCTATGAGGGTTTTATTGAGGTTTGGGGAAGAGGAATTCAAGCGTTTGGGGCTTGTTTAAAGGGCTCCTTTAAGGGACCTATGCGGAGGGTTCCTTATAAGGTTAAAGTATGGCACTCCAAACCCTAAACCCTAAACTCTAAACCCTAAACCTTAAAGTATGGTACTCCAAAGCCCAGGTTCCTCTTGCGAAGGCATCATGCCACCGGAGGGCAGGAAATCCCGATCTTCGCCTTACAGGCGCTGAAGGAAAAGTGGAGGAAGCAACACAAGGATTACTATAAGGGAATCTATGGGGACCACTATAATATAGGATTACTATAAGGGAGTCTATGGGGACTACGAAACTACTAGAATAGAGGAGCCTTAATGATTAGATTGGGGTTATGGGCCCCATTATACTCTCAATACAGTAAGGAGGGGGGGGGGGGGTTTTTTTTTTTTTTTTTTTTTGAAGTATACGTAATTTTTTTGCGCCCCTATATTAAGGAATACTTTGAGGGGTTCTATTGGGACTACTATGGGGATCATCCCCTCTCCCACTCTTCCTTAAGCACCAGTAAGTCACGTATCTCTCGCTGGAGCATCTTGGCCACTGCGTCCACCGTCATACCGTCATCGAAGTAGGTGCTCAGACTGTCAAACTTCGTCAGTGCACTCCTGCTTTTTGTTAAAGTAAGGGTTCAGGGGTTTAGGGTGTAGGGGTCCAGGGTTTAGGGTTTAAGGCAGTCCTGGGGTCTGCTAAAGTAAATTACCATAGTAGGGACCTATAGCAACTAGTATGGTTTTCTCTTTTATGATAGCTTTAAGGGCCCCTTAACAACAGTTATGATTGGTTTTCGCATTACGATGCATGGCGGGAAATTAAATTCCTGAGCACGAACCGAAGCGTGACAGAGCAGCACAAGCATGCCAGGCGATGGAGAAAGCAGGAAGGACTTGCAAGCGAGACGGGACCATGGCGGACCCGGGAACTATACCACGTTTTTCGTATAGATCCCTATTATTATGAAAGCGTCAAAAGAACTCCTTCCTTAACAGTAACCCAGATTCGAAAGCGCATGGTTCAGGCTGCTCTGGAAGTCACGCGGATCACCGACCTCCTTCTCACCGTCCCGCCGCCGCTTGCAGAAGCTGTTTCCCATGGCTTGGGCTTCGGGTTTAGGTTCGGGGCTTACGGCGTATGGTAGAGGGTTGGGCCACGGTTTTTTTCAGGCTTGATCCCGACATTCCGCGTCCAAGCCAGTTCCCCAAACGGCCCAACACCCCATCATGGGCCTTGAAGCCTGCCTTAACCTACTTGGAGGATCAGGGGACTTAGTAAGTATATAAGGTTATAAGTACCCTAATTGGGGTTATAAGTAGTTAAAAGTATAGTTACCTTATTCATAACCCTAGTTACTAAGTCCCATGATCCTTTAAGTAAGCAAGCGGTATTGGGCTCTCCGGCCCCAAGCAACACCGATACACGGACATGTTTGGACTGTCAAAGCCGTGGCAGCCCGCGCAGCCCGCCTTGCGTAGGCGCAAGTAAATGCACCCCACGCCCACTTGCTTATGTACCTTACTTGCAGGCCCTATAATTGGGGTAGCTCCAGTTAGGGCACTTATAACTCTAAACCCTAAACCCTAAACCGTTTATAACCTACTTACTAAGTCCCCTGGGTCTGAAAGAAGGCCGGACAGCGACCTTGGAGCCTCCCCCTTTACAGTAGAAGCCAGAAAGTTGGAACATCATTATCCTCATGCCCTTAAAGGTAAAGTATAAGGGATCCTAGCACTAATCCTCCTAAAGCCATGTTCCAACTTTCTGGGGTTCACTATACAATCGCCTGCAGTGTACACTGGAATATCGGTTTGGGGTTTAGGGGTTTTAGGACTTTGGGTTTAGGGCTCCTAGGGTTTAGGGTTTAGGGCTTCTAGGGTTTAGGGTTAAGGTTTATAAACCCTAAAGCGGAAACAAAACGATCCTGCGGCCACATTGCAGCGTGCTCGTGCTCAGGATTCTTCGCGGCTGGCCGCCACCAGGGCATCAGAAATCCAGCCTTGGACGGAAGCGAAAATTCCGTTGCTGGCAGAATCAAGCCTCTGAGGCTCCTCAGGAATTACTACTTGGAGGATCACGGGACTTAGTAAGTAAGGTTATAAGTCCCCTAATTGGGGTTATAAGTAATTATAAGTCTAGTTACCTTATTTATAACCCTAGTTACTAAGTCCCATGATTCTTTAAGTATACGTA
This sequence comes from Symbiodinium sp. clade A Y106, assembly GCA_003297005.1. Taxonomy (NCBI): domain Eukaryota; class Dinophyceae; order Suessiales; family Symbiodiniaceae; genus Symbiodinium; species Symbiodinium sp. clade A. The sequence continues at coordinate 70,630 of BGNK01001935.1, forward strand.
AGACGTTCTATCAGGCCTCCCTTGAAAGGCTCGATTTATAATGGTTGCTACAAGTTTTCTTCCCCCGAGCTGCCTCCTCCAAGACCGACATCACTGCTCGGCTGCAGACGATCCTCGGTATCGTCGAGAGCCTTGGATGGTCTAAGCCCCAAAGCCTTGCATGAACAACCTTAAAATCGTCCTTGCGGCAACCCTTACCAAGCCCTTTTAGCAACCCTTGTAGAAAAGCCCTAGATAAACCTTTGTAGAAGACTTATGATAACCCTTATGTAGAACCCCAAAATCCTAAACGCCAAACCCTGAATCCAGGTATCATATAACCCTTCAGATAATAACAATAATAAGAACAATAATGAGAATACTGAGAGGAGCTATAACACGCTAATACCAATAATAGTAATAACAATCACCACTATTAAGATTATTCACACTAATACTAATAATCGTAACCATGATCATTATCCCCTAAGTGATACCCTTATAGAACCCATGCTTTCTAGGAAGCTCGAGGCTCGGAGCCTGATGTTCGAGTGTTGTTCAGTGTTTCGGGTTTAGGGTCTGAGGCTCGAAGGATTTAGGGTTTAGGGATTCTACTTCAGGGTTATCATCAGGCTTCTACATAGGTTTAGGGTTCAGGGTCAGGGTGAGTTTCAGGAATTTAGGGTTAGTTTTAGGGTTCAGGCTCTGGGGTCTGTCGCCGTGCATTTCAAGTTAAGGGGCCGTCCGCCCACTCAACGCATCGAACGCCGCTGTTACCCAGTTGCCGGGCAAGTCAGCCGCGCTGTGGTTTTGCAAGGACCTGTGCGGCAACGGAGATCTTTACCCAAAGAGCCAGCTAAACACACCGTAATTATACCTTCAATCATCATACTGCACCCCCAATCAAATGGTATAATCCTGGAGGAAGGTGTGTTGGGATCTCTGGTATGCAGCCACGATGACCCAAGTAATATAGGGGCCTTAGTAGTTAGAATAGGGTTTGGGCTCCTTCATAGAAAAAGTATTGAGTGTTTTTAGAAAGGCCTGTGGACGATTTTAATATAAAACCGCCAAAACCCAAAAAAAGAAAAAAGTTGAGAAAGTTGAAATTGTTTAGAAAGTTTGCTAAATAATCTTTTTAGCNTTGAGTGTTTTTAGAAAGGCCTGTGGACGATTTTAATATAAAACCGCCAAAACCCAAAAAAAGAAAAAAGTTGAGAAAGTTGAAATTGTTTAGAAAGTTTGCTAAATAATCTTTTTAGCTTTTTGTACACCAAAAGATTTATTGGATTTTTGGAGAGACATTTGGGACTGTGTTTTCCATTTCGACGACATTGTGCCACAAACTCCAAGACGTGTCATATCGTGTCGTGTCATTGTCATACCGCCGTAAACCGATGCCCGAACATATTCAAACATACCTTTGACAAGCGACAAAAGAACAAACCACAAGGCACCTGCAGTCAGCATCCATCTTTGTTGCGTTGTTGTGTTTCACTGCCCACTGGCCATTGGTCCATTGTGTAGCGAAGTATACGCATGCAACTTACAGTCAACTTACAGCACTCGTACAGTCATATCTCTGCTTGCCAATGCTGATGTAATCGTAGATGTAGAGTATCATACTGTACAGCATTGTTAAATTGTTACAATGTCATTGCCAGGTAGTAGCGTAGGTTGCAGGATTCGTCAAGCATGGACAGCATGGACGGCGACAGGCCAGGCATTCTTGGTGTGGACTCTGTTTTGGCTTTGCTCGGCGATGTCACCCAGACAGGCCAGACAGGTGTCGAGGCAGCTGCTGCTAGTTCAGGTTCGAAGTCCAAGCGTGATGCCGGTCTCAGACCTGGATGCTCTGGGACAGTTGAAGCTGGTTCAGGGTCGACGGGCTCCGGTCTCCGACCTGGATGGAAAGGGCTTCCAGCCAGGAAAGACAAGAAATCCAAGTCCAAGCCACTGACCAAGCAACAGGCATTGCTGGACAGGCAAGCTAGGGCATACAATGTCAGTGGCCGGAGCCGAAATCCAGATTACCACATGCCCTTGCATGAGCATCGGCTGCAGCGGCAAGATTCACGAGGGGCAGGTGGATGGAAAACGTGGTCAGCACCTGCCGTTCTCCGAGCTGGGTTTAGTGAAGAGAAGAGCACTTGCCGTCAAATCGCGAGCTCGATCGAAGGTGCAGGTTTCGTGCACGCAGGAGGAAGTCGCTTGGTGATTGCAGAGGCCATCATGAGCGGCCAGAGGGAGGGTTTGAAGAGATTGGAGATGGATCTTAGTCAAGAGTCCGAGCCCTCGGAGTTGTTGTACGTCATCAAGAACCTTATGTTCGACGAGTCAACATTTGAACTCAGCTTTCAGGATGGCATTAGGGCCTCTTACTCCATCCTCGGCTCGCATGCGCAACTCACTTACCGAGCTCAGGGCAGTAACGTTGTGCATGACGAGCACATTTTCCGCAGCCCTGCCGTGCTGTGCCCTGTCATGAACTCGGCGACCATGCACGAGGCCCTCCGTGGTGGCCCAGGCGGGCTCGATCTTGCTCTGCGTGGGAGGGTGAGGTTTCGGGCCACGATTACTACATCAGACGCGCATGCGGCCAACATAAGGCTTCTGAGGTATGTCGATCAGCAGTTGGACCCAAGCCATCTGTTCATTCCCAATCTTTGCTTGCAGCACCGTGTGGGCAACATCATCGAACAGCTAACAAAGTTCCTTGGAAATTTGGGCGGCAACTTCTCCATTTCGAAGGTTCTCAGCAAAGGCAACTTGCTCAAGGCCTTGAGGCAGAAGGCTTCTGCCATCATGAGAGACAGGTTGCAGGGGTTGCTGGTGTTTGATGAGACGCCGCCGGCAGTTGTTGAGGAGTGTTCTGCAGCCCAACTGGCAGCTCAAGACTTGGTCGATCTTTGCATGAGCTTTCATGAAGCTGAAGCCACCCGCCGAGGGACCCACCGGGAAGCCTTTCAGCGGTTCAACAACTTCTTCGCTGGCCCATGGACAGGACTGAGGGGGATGGGATGGGAGGTGTAGTTGAAGTTGTTAAGTAGTTGAAGTTTTTCAGTTCTGTTGTGAAGATTCAAGTTTGAAGTTTGGCATGTTGCAAGTGATTCAAGTGATAGTTGAACTTTGTGTAGCCGGGATGGAGTCTCTGGTCTCTGCTGTTAGTTGTTAGTTGTTAGTTAGTTGTTACATGCAGCCACGCAGCATGCAGCAGGCAGGTCTTAGGAGTCCGTTGAACGCCGTTGTCTTAAGACCGTGAGCTTTGAGAGGTGCATGTTTTGTTTAGTTTTCACGTCGCATGCAGCAGCCCTGCAACCAAGCCGCAGTGTTGGAGTTCGAATCCACTACTGACTGTTTGACTGTTTGTGTTCCCAGTGCCATGTCGTCGGACTTTGCGCCGCTGGACTCCCGCACCCGTGCTCTTGCCGGATACGAGTATGATGCCCAAGGTCGTCGTGGAACTGCAAGGCAGGCGGCGGTCTCTGACCTGGGCAAGACGCTCGTGACGGACAGCTACGGCCCACCGGAGACTCTGAAGAGGGTATGCTGGGATGCATACAACTCGAGGCGACTGATGCAGGGATGTTGATGTTGAATACTGGGTTTTTGTTTTGTTGTGTTTTCTGGGTCAAGCTGGTTGTATGACCGGACCATCGTATCTCCAGATCTTAACTCTGTTAACTTACTAATTACTAATAACTAATAGCTGATCACTGATAACTAATAACTAATAACTAATTAAATGCTAACAGCTAACTACTAACTGGTAAACGGTAAACTTATGGCCGGTACTTGAGACTTCAGATCTGTGGTCTGTGGTGGTGGCTACCATAGGCACATATTTCGAATTTCATGTCATCGTCATCTCATCTCTCGGCAACTCGGTCATCGTCAGTCAGTCATTGTCGAATCATTGAGTCAGTGTCATTGTCAAAAAATAATTCAACCAATCAATGGTCAGTATCATTCGGTCACAAGTCTCACTCTTGAGGGCACGGGCTAGTAGATTGTTTCAAGATTACATAGTCAAAGTCAGAGTGACAAACATACACACTTACATAGTCTTAGTCCTCCGCCAGGCATCCCATGCACATCACCCTGGACCTCCCCAATGGAGGCCAGATGTGGCTTGGCGGAATCGGAGCAAGCGGTCAAATCGACAAGTTGACGGAGAACGGCATCAGCGCTATCTTAGCGGCCTCCTCGCACCCTCCCGTAGTGCGTGACAGCAGGATCGAGAACCTGGGGGTCTACGACGGCACCGGGGCGGCATCGGGCGACTTGGACCCCGGGCTATTGGTTGTCGTGTTTGCTCGCATCCTGACCATGCTAGCCAGCGGAATGAAGGTTTTGATCGCCTGCAAAAATGGTGCTCACCGAAGCAGCTTTCTCATGGGACTTTTCCTCATCTTTCTCACTGGCGACTGGGCAGACAATGTCGAGCAGTATCTGCAGCGACTTCGTTCTATAGTTGATCTCAACACGTATGCCCCAGAGTCCAAATACAGCAAGCATCGCGACAGGGTGAGGCCAATCGATGCTCTGAGGAACAAGCACGAATTCTTCGCCCAAGCCGGCCTTCGCTCTCTGAGCAAGTTGACCCGAATAGCCCAAGATACTTTGGGCTTCAACCCGGGCACTGGCCAGAGGCCAAGCTTGAACAGCTTGATGAATCCGACTGAGTTCCAATCCCTGGCTTGTTCACTGGGGTGGGTTGCCGTGGTTTCCCTCTCCGAGGCCAGGGAAGTCATTTGAAACAAGCAGGCATGTTTTGTTTTGACTCACTAGAGTTTGCAGCAACCCCATGGCCTGGTAAATTAAATCTTAAATCTTAGTCTTAGATCAGATCTTAGACCACGGTTTGGCCAGGTGGGCAGCTGGGCTGACATTGGCAGTGCGGATGATCAGCCAAGACCCAAGCGAGATGCTAGAGGGCGTCCTCTCTTGCAGGCGAAGCCCAAAACCAGATCCACTGGTGCACCACCCAAGGCAGGGGTGGGGATTTGGCATGGGTTTCAATTCTTTCTTTCTTAACATGATAACTACTACTAACTTGTGCTATGCTGATAATGATACTGATACTGATACTNCACTGGTGCACCACCCAAGGCAGGGGTGGGGATTTGGCATGGGTTTCAATTCTTTCTTTCTTAACATGATAACTACTACTAACTTGTGCTATGCTGATAATGATACTGATACTGATACTACACTTGTTATTATTAACTATTAACTTTAACTTTCTAGTGTTGTAATACTTACGAATTACTAAGTAACTCAGTATTCAACGTCAACTAGTAGTGACTCATNCACTGGTGCACCACCCAAGGCAGGGGTGGGGATTTGGCATGGGTTTCAATTCTTTCTTTCTTAACATGATAACTACTACTAACTTGTGCTATGCTGATAATGATACTGATACTGATACTGATACTACACTTGTTATTATTAACTATTAACTTTAACTTTCTAGTGTTGTAATACTTACGAATTACTAAGTAACTCAGTATTCAACGTCAACTAGTAGTGACTCATNTGATACTGATACTGATACTACACTTGTTATTATTAACTATTAACTTTAACTTTCTAGTGTTGTAATACTTACGAATTACTAAGTAACTCAGTATTCAACGTCAACTAGTAGTGACTCATGACTCCATGACTCATAACTCATAACTAACTGACACTAACTGATGATGCCTCAATAGCTGCACAATTGAGAACTGAGAACGCTTACTGATGACCAACTACTTACTGATGACCAACTACTAACAGGTCGGCAAACGAAGTTTAAGTTTAGCTCGGCATTGAGCTAAAGTACACTGTATGCGGGTGGACGGCGTTGCCAGGCTCGTCCACGTCAACTTCCAGCAGCCTGGGGTAAGCCGAGAGGTGCAGACACAGCTTCTTCTTCGGAGGACAATGGTTTGAAAATGCACAACAGCTTGTGTTTAGGCTTTCTGGAAATCATATCATCATATCGCTCAGTGACTCATTGTTCAAAATACGGAATACGGAATACTGATGGCCCATTTTTAATGTGAATTCAAATACTCAAAATCCATAGCTCCTCTGAAGCTTCGGTGTCAGTTGATGCCAGGACAACGCATCCTGGCACAACATCGCAACCTCAGATGCAGAGCGTGGGAGTCGGGGAAGTGGTTTGTCCACGGTGGAGTCCTATGACATGGTCTCGGTTGCTTCCAGTGATGGATATCGGTCTCGGACCGGGGGTACGTCAAAGCCACCGTCACGGGCCCAGTCTGTGGGAGAGCGGTCTGAGCGGTCTCAGACCGGGAACACAACCCGATCCCGGCCACATTCGCAAGGCCCACCGTCCTCAGCTGCCAAGAGCCCAAGAGTTCCTTCTGTCGCAGCCGCATCCAAAATAGCTTCCCCAGCCGGATCGACGATGGGAACTCCCAGGATTGGCTTTGTGAAGCAGGATTTCGATACGCTGAGAGCCATGATGGAAGAGCTGGGCAATTTGGATCGCCAGTTGAACAAGCAGAGCTCGCCTGCTGTGTCCGAGGGAGGTCATGATGGTGGTGATGAGGTGCTGCCACCAGGTGTCTCTGCATTAGTTATGATTAGTTATTATAAGTTTAATGACTTATATAAGTTATAAGTCCTAGCCCTAGCCAGTTGGTAGTTGGTTTCAGTCTTTGAGAACAGCCAGGGCTTTTCTGAGGTCTGACTTATATGAAGCTATAAGAATCATAAGAATGAAGTGAAGGTAAGTAATTATAATTAATAATTATCTTTGAACTACTGACTAGTGATCGTCATCCAANGCCAGGGCTTTTCTGAGGTCTGACTTATATGAAGCTATAAGAATCATAAGAATGAAGTGAAGGTAAGTAATTATAATTAATAATTATCTTTGAACTACTGACTAGTGATCGTCATCCAACTTCCAAAACTCACACACACATTGCAGAAACCTCTGAGGTGAGTCGGATTGGGGTGATGAGGCCGAGGTCTCAGACCGTGCTCCTGAGAAAGGCATCGACGGCATCGAGTCCAAGGAAGAGCTGAAGCGTCTGTGCGATCTGCTCTCGGAGCAGCAAGAGCACANGCCAGGGCTTTTCTGAGGTCTGACTTATATGAAGCTATAAGAATCATAAGAATGAAGTGAAGGTAAGTAATTATAATTAATAATTATCTTTGAACTACTGACTAGTGATCGTCATCCAATTTTCAAAACTCACACACACATTGCAGAAACCTCTGAGGTGAGTCGGATGTGGATTGGGGTGATGAGGCCGAGGTCTCAGACCGTGCTCCTGAGAAAGGCATCGACGGCATCGAGTCCAAGGAAGAGCTGAAGCGTCTGTGCGATCTGCTCTCGGAGCAGCAAGAGCACANGGATTGGGGTGATGAGGCCGAGGTCTCAGACCGTGCTCCTGAGAAAGGCATCGACGGCATCGAGTCCAAGGAAGAGCTGAAGCGTCTGTGCGATCTGCTCTCGGAGCAGCAAGAGCACATGAAGCAGCTCTTGGCTCGTCAGCTGCACGCAGCGGAGATTCAGGACGCGGCGGAGGGACTCCTGAACCTGATCTTCCATGGCCGGCACGATGAGGCCTTGGTGTGCGTGAAAGGCCTCAGGCCGGATGCCCTGCTGAACATGGTCGACCCAGCCGGGATGAATGCGCTTCACTGGGCAGTGCGTGTGCCCAGCATGGAGCTGGTCTTCGCACTTCTGGAGAAGGCCCCGCAGCTTGCGGGGAAGGCCACCAGCGTCGGGAGGGCTCCCCCGCACTGGACGCCAATGATGATCTTGGCGGACCAGCCACTTGCTTCCAATGCACACCACCGCCAAATGGCTTCGCTTCTGGTATCGCACATGTCGCTCAATGCTGTCGACAAGGGGTGGGTCGCTTGGCACCGTCAGTCATTTGGCTGCTGCCCGTGGCCACGTGCACGTCCTCAAACGGGTGTTGTGGCGGATCTTCGACTGCGGTGGACAAGCAGCCGTTAAGGCCCATCTCGCCATCGCCAATCAGGCGGTATCTTGGCAGGAAATAATGACTAATGACTTAGTGATATATGTTTACATTTCATTGCAACTTCAATTTCACTGGCTTTTTACGATATACCGAATTTCGGAATTTCGTTGATAATAATGATGCTAATGCTTATAGCCAGTTCTAGTCATGGTTATAGTCTATTGTCTATTGCTCATACTTACTACTTATTACTTATTACTTATTGCCTGCACCATCCCTAAGCCCTCGCCTTAAACCCTTATCAACCCTAAGACCCAGACCTAAGACCCCTAAACCCGAAACCGCTATTCCCGACTTTGTAATCACTGTAATCTTTCCAAAGAATAAGTGGCAACAAGGATAACTGCGGATACTAATAATAAATCCCCGCTGCCTCATCCTTTTGTTGAGAAAAACGAAACGAGTGAATGAATGAACTCAGGGCAAGACTTGCCTGGACGTCGCCTTGAAGTGCAGCGTGGACCTCGCGGACTATTTGAGGTGGTGGGAAGCACCGTCGTACCATCCGCCCCCGGAGCCATGGGAGAGGGCTACACAGCATCGCATCAGGCTGGCTTGCTTGCATTTTCCAGTCCCCACAGCCAACGTGCCAACAGACTAACGGATTCCATAGTTTGCAGTTGTGTGTCGCAATCGCAAAGTCACAAAGTACAGAACTCCAAAAGCATCAACTTGTTCACTTACTTTGTCCATGACTCCATGACTGTCCATATGTTCCCCCTTTGCACAGGTGAAGACCTCGGTCTCTGACCTGGTGCCGAAACATGTCCCAGGCTTGAAATCGCCACGGTTTGTGGCCTCCAGACCTTGAAGTTGCAGCAGCTGTCCTGATGCCAGAGTCAGATGATCTGATTCTCAGATGATGCTGCTTCTTCCAGAACAGGTCAGCCATTTTCCAGCGAAGCTGGCGTGCTACCATTGCACTAAATGATAACAGCCGCTCTCTGAGCTGGCAGCCTCCCCTTTGCTATCTCTGTGCAGTCTGTGCCCTAGCAGTGTGCAAGAAGAAGCGTCACATTTTAGTATTTAGTGGTCTGAGTCAGAGGCTGCCGGCTTGTTGAAGCACAGCACAGGGTTGCCTACAGCTGGCACCGCCAAAAAATGCGGAAGCTTCCGGGCTGTTGCGGCTGATAGTTCGGAGCTTGCTTGATGCTATGTTGTCTGGGTCGTCTTATACTTGTACGCATGTATACTGTATGAACTACTATTGTGCATTTGGCAACGGGCCGCATGGGCCGTGGGCCTTGGGCCTGCAGTAAGTATCAATGAAGGAATGCAAGTTACAAGTAGCTACAGGCCCCCCCACAATATCATGTGGACTAGCAAGCTCTTTTCTTGAATTAGCATTGTGCCTAATGGATAACGATACTGAGAACTTGAAGCAGGAAGCTGTTGTAATACAGTTGCACACCGTAGCACATACCGCATACCCCTGCTAGAGCCATGGCCCCTCCTCGCAAGTCTGCCTGTGAGCAAGCAAATTAGTAGGAGCATTGTTTGATTTGTTCAATTGTTGCCTTCGCAGGACGGCCCGCTCACATCTGCCGCAACGGATGCTGCGGGACGCCTCAAGAGGCCAAGGGCAAGGCCGAGGATTTGTTCAACGAGTGTCTTCTTCGACCAATTGCCATTCCTGCTTTAAACAAGTGGACCAAAGTATTTCCATGCATTGGTGCTTGCTGCCTGTTGGCGTCCTTTAGTGACATTGGCCAGAAAACATTCCAGCAGCAGTTTGGCAACTTGAGTACAGAAGCGCTCTCAGAGCAGGAAAATTCTGAGGATGCAGAAGATGAGGCTTTGAAGGTCCCAATCAATGAGGTCGAACGATGGAAAAAACTAGCCAGGAAAAGGAATGCCAAAGCACAGCGGTTCCTTTGTGATGACGATTCCCGCTTTGTCAACATGCTATGGTTGCATATAGCAGCTCCATGCATGCGGATACATTGGATTCTATTCAAGACTTGTACTTGGTACTCAGATCGGTCTTTGGCAAATGATTCCCCCGATGGTGAAGAAGTGCCTTTATCCCTTGGTCAGTTCTGCTCAGCCCGAAACAATCCTGGCTTCAAGGTCATTGCTGCTCTGTTTCAGCAGCTTCGACAGCCCTGTCTCGGCTACAAGGTGTTGTCCTTTTTTCATGGGGCATTCGAACAGTGGCCTCAGGCCAGGAAACGCATTGCTTTGAGATCGACACTTGTTACAATAGGGCAGGTCTTGAGGAAGGTCGTCGAGCCTTTTTTGGTTTACCCTTGGAAGCTCTGGGATCTGGTCGATCCAGAAGCAGGCGACATGAAAAGGCGGCTGATTCCAGCAGATATATTTCAAGAAAGGCCTTGTTGTTTGGATTCAGGTTGCAGTGCCAGGATTCGAGCCAGCATGGATGTGGATTCCTGCCTTGAGGAAGACTTCCGTGAGTTCTTGCACACTACACTTGAAAGAGTTGTATTGACATCGACGTTCATAGAACGTAAGTTCTCGCATTTCACCCATTGGACGGATGTCAAAGGCAAGGGGTCGTCTCTGAGTACTTTGGCTTCGAAGCATGTGACTCGGTCCTTCAAGGATGCTGTTGAGATTTGGAAGCACCGCAGGTTGGGGGAAGAGTCATGTCAGTCGACGAACAAGTGTCGTCCATCTTGGCGCAGGAAGAAGGATACAACAGCCCGATTGAATGGTTATCACCTTTTCCTGAGAGAGACGAGACAAGCACGACCCAGGTGTTGTAGAGGGGCCTCCGAGGCCGAAGAGTTCTTGCAAGCTGCATCGCAGCAGTCGACCAACTTGACACCGCAACAGAAGCAGCAGTGGGGCGAACGGGCGAAAGCAGAGAATGCCCAGAAAGCGGCATTGGCCTTTGCCGATGCCCAGGACCAACCGCCCGACCTTCCAGGGGGGCCCTGGAACATGAGTATTGCTTCGGAAAGCTGGCCGCTCTCACCATCATATCTAGATGACTTTCTGGATTCTTTTGAGGGCAACGGCTACGCAAACGCTCGAAATCGATGGGTCCAGGCAGGATTACGGTCAATAGTGAGTAGCTAAGAGTTCAGAATCTGATCGATCCGACTGTTCTCTGATCTGGTATTACAAGTTTACAAGTGCAACTTCAGAGTCAGTACTTCATATATGGTCATTACATGGTGGCGTTGACACTTCAGTAGTCTGCTAGAAGACAGGAGCTGCGAAGGGATGCATCTAACCAGTATTCAAGTACGTAGTACAACACTAGTTAAGATCTCATAGCGGTAGTAGATAATTAATGAACCCACGCAGACATAAACAGAAACATTATAAATTATAAATTATATATATAATATAATAAATATTTAAATAAATAAATATATATATATATATAAGAGGTAGAGCCACTCTCTGCTCAGCCGCTGGGGTGGAATACTAGGTATCTAAGTTATCTTGACCTAAGTATTGCGAGAAATGAACACTGATAAGTAAGCTAATACTTAGAACCAGTGGCTAATAACAAATAACCAACAACTTATAACTAACTAGTAAATAACTAATCATTGATTCAGTATCAACTTACTAAATAACTACTCATTAGGAAGCCGCCGAATAGACTACCATGTGTGTCACTGAACCTTCGTGGTACACGTATGTATGTAGTTGGTTTGCTTTGGTTCAGCTATTCATGGTTTAAAGCAGCTAGCTGTCGGCCAAATCAGTCAAACATATCAAGGTTTCCGCATAAGTGCTCCTTGCAGGCTCATGGAGAACCTGATCCGGTGGAGCACGACTTGGACGTGCATGAAGACCGGAACCTTTTCACGGTTTGTCCTCCTGGAGGCTGTGAGGCTCGATTATCGGAAGAGCAGAGAACTGTCTCGCGACGTTTGCACACTTGCTTGTCTGTTCTGGTGAGAAGATTTGACCCTGCCAAACAAAACATCAGTGCGTTCCCATTGCTTCTCTTCTGGCAGTCGAGAAAGCAGGACGCGGCAATTGCCGCCATGCTTGCATTTCGCACGTACACTGCCAACCTCGACATGATTCTTCTGGAGATGATGATGGATAGCTCTGAGAGCAGAGATTTGTGTTTTGGGTTGCAGCCCCCTTTCAAACTCCAGTTTAAGTCTCAGCCCGATGGCAGTCCATCTTACTTCAACGACATGTCCTTGTGTGTGACTCTAGCCAGCATCTCCGATGATTGGATGGTGAGCCGTTTGGTGCTGGGGGATTTAGGCAACTCCTTGGGCTCTCTGAGCGCGGTTGACATGCTGAATCATGACGCGGAAGAGTTGCTGGGCGAGGCGGCCCGATTGAAAGAAGAACAACGTGCGTTGAGGGCTGCAAAGCTCATGCACAGGGCAGTCAGACCGAGACATCAGCAGAGACGAGAAGGAGCTGAAGCCCAACCCAGGGCTCGGCAAGCAGGCCGGGGCAGACCCCAAGGCAGGGGTCGTGGTCGTGGTCGTGCTAGAAGAAGAGTGGCTCCTGATTCTGAAGAAGCTGAAGAGGGAGCGCAACCGGAAGAAGAAGAAGAGGCAGAAGCAGCAGAGTGGCTTTTCGATGCTGATGATGAAGACGGAGATGATGTATGGGGTTTGAGACCGCCCGACTCCCGATCAATCGATGGGACTGCGGCTCCATCCAGTGCATCCGGTAGCACTGCAGCCCACGCTGTCTCAGCTGGTCAAGGATCAAGCAGCAAAAGACGTGCCACCGCAGAGGCTACACAGGATGCTGAAGTCGACGAGGCCGCTGTCCCAGCTGGTGATGTTGCTGTCCCAGATGGTGTCCCACCTGTGCCATCAGTCCTTGAGCAGCGACGAGCCTTCCGCCATGTGCGGCAAAACAGGCGACGTGGAATTCCGTGGGGGCCTTTTCAGCTGCAGCCCATCGTTACGGCGGACGGCGAGCAGAAAGGCTGGGGTGCAGTGTGCGGCCAACACTTTGACCGCGACAGCTCCAACCAGTGCAAGAAGGCTGTGTCATCGAGTGTGTTGGAAGATTCTGTGTGCATGCTTCGTTTGAAGCGGTGGCTTTTCGCTGGTCTGAATGACGAGGGCTGGCCACTACATGCACAGCGGCAGCATCATGTCCGTATGGGAGGCCTCCATTTACAGGATTTCGCTTCAGGGCTGTCTGAGCAAGAGCTGGACCGTCGCATCACAGTCTATGCTGGGTAGCGGCCAGGACTGCATGCTGCATGCTGGTTAGAGTTGGTGCCACGTTTCACTGCTGCAGCGGCTAGTCTTCCTTGATTGTCGCAGCTCAGGAGCTTGGTGCTGATGTTCCAGCAGGTCAGGCAGGACTGGGGAGAAAGTCTGCTGCCTTGTTGACTTGTTGGCAAGAAGTGCTGCAATTGCCAGTCCTTCTAGATTTACTGCACTTGCCAGAACCGTTGGTCCTTCGGTCCTTGGTTGGGGCTGAAGCCTGCTGCAATGTTGCCGCTGTCTCAGCTGGCTAGGGAGGACTTGGGAGAGCTACCCTCAACCGCCTGTCACAGTTGCCGCTGCAGTCGCCAAACCTGAATCGCACATATAGTCTTGCTAATGCTGCATTGCCAGGACTTTCCTCGGGATTGCAGTGTGCCATCACATGGGCGACTTTCTCCAGAGGCCAGGGGACAGAGAAGGAAAGCTACCAGATACTCTCGTCGGTACCGGGCCCCGCAGAGTCATTTAAAAAGGTTATGAATTTGTTTTATTTTCTGGACTAACAACAAGATGTTGTTAGAAAAAAATAAAAAAGATTTTAAAAAAGATTGTTAGATTTTTTAAACTTTTTTGAGAAAGTTTTTTGAAATATTAACTTTCTTGAGAAAGTTGAAATGNCAGAAACCAAGGTTTTAAGTTCAGAAACCAGGTTTTTAAGTTCACATTTCAACTTTCTCAAAAAAGTTAATATTTCAAAAAACTTTCTCAAAAAAGTTTAAAAAATCTAAAAATCTTTTTTTTTAATCTTTTTGTTTTCTAAATTCTAGAAAGTACATATGCTGTTTTCCAGAAATTCAGATTCACGAGAACCATTATTGAAAACTGGATTGGTCCCGGAGTGCATCCCGGGCTTTGCCAGTACTGCATCCACAAGCAGCAGGTCCGAGATTCTGAGAAGCCCAAAGCCCAAAGGCCCAAAGATCATAAAGGCCCTAAACCCAAGGCTCCAGCCAAGGCCCAAGGTGTCAAGCCGGCTTGCGGCCGAAGACCTAGGACCCTAAACCCTAAACCCTAANAGCCCAAAGCCCAAAGGCCCAAAGATCATAAAGGCCCTAAACCCAAGGCTCCAGCCAAGGCCCAAGGTGTCAAGCCGGCTTGCGGCCGAAGACCTAGGACCCTAAACCCTAAACCCTAAGCCCTAAGCCCTAAACCCTAAACCCTAAACCCTAAACCCTAAACCCTGAACCCTGAACCCTGAAGCCTAAAATGCAAAGAATTAAAAACTTAAAGACTTCGAGCCTAAAGATAAATCCAGATCCAAGTCCCAGAGCCCGTAGCTTCGACACGAAACCTAATACTAACGCNCCCTGAACCCTGAAGCCTAAAATGCAAAGAATTAAAAACTTAAAGACTTCGAGCCTAAAGATAAATCCAGATCCAAGTCCCAGAGCCCGTAGCTTCGACACGAAACCTAATACTAACGCTTCGGCAGGTGAAAGCCGCGAGTCTACGTGGAGGGGGGTGCGAAGCAAGCAGCAAGCATTTCCAGCTAAAAGCTGCTCTTGTCCTGCGTTGCTTGCTTGTGCTACAAGAGCTTGACTTTTTGCTGGCACGTTTAGACGTTTTTGCTTGCCTTTCCGTTGAACCGTGAGGCTCAGAAGTAGACTCAGAGTCTTGGGGCAGTGTCTACAACTGGGGGCTCCCGCCCCCGTGCAGCTTTTAAGCTTTTGTCTTTTGTTTTCACGCTGTCTCAGCTGGCAATGGCCAGCAGTAGCAGTAGCAGCGACAGCAGCGACAGTTCGGCTGCCTCTCCTCTCAGAGGTAGCAAGAGGAAGCGCCAGGAAGAGAACGAGAACTTCCACTTTCCGGAGAACCAGTCCGTGTTCGGTGGCGCTTCTCTAAGGTCCTCAGGCAGCAGGCGGTCGTTGGCAAGTTCCTTGAAGGAAGACAACCAGCCGCCGATCGACCACTCGGCTGCCAAACCTTGCAAGTGCGGCTTCTGCGGCATGTCGTCTTCGGATGCATCGCCGATCGAAGACCCCACGGCTGAGGACGACAGAGTCCCGTGGGGCAAGTACCGGAAGCTGGAGACCCCCTCTGGGGTGGTGAGAGTGGCAGTGGGTACACACTGCGGCATTTGCCGCAACGTGTACAGGTTGTTGGGGTATCAGCACAAATTCGGAGCTCATTCGAATTACTTGAAAAAATTGGAGGCGAAGCAGGTCGACCACAACCCGTTTGTGGCCGCACGGTCGGAATACGTGAGGAAGTACAAGGCCGGCGGGCCGGGAGGAGGGGGGAGCCGGTTCCGCACCGGCAAGAAGGACCGCGAGCAGGTGAAAGCGGCGACGACTCTCTCGACGGTCAACCAGAGCGGCGTCCGCTTCGAAGCTCCGGAACTGACCTTGGTAGACGTCAACGATTCTTAGGGCACTTAGAATTGAAATAGTTTTCAACGTTTGGTTATATAAGTTANGTTATATAAGTTAAATAGTTAAATATATCTTTTTTTGCTAGGGGTCTAGGTTCACTATGGACTAAAGATTGACTATTTATAGGACTGGTCTCCGACCTACGGCGAACTCGACGAGTCGAAGGTGGTGGAGGAGATCATCAACGGTAAGGTCGTGAGAGGTGTGTATCTTATGACCGGCAAGAAAGGGCATTACAAGGTGAAGGCCTACGACGACAAAGCCCACCGAACGGAGACACAAGAGCATTCCCGCAAGGATGCTCAGGAGATGTTCGCGGAGCAGGCACTGCACAACAAGACCGAGGCTGTCGCAGCCGTGTTTCAGGAAGGCCAGAAAGAGCGCGAGGCCAATGCAGTCGCTGCAAAGGTCATGGACACTGATGGCATTTTGGCCATGCTTGCCAGTGGGGCCCTTGGCCCAGCCCTTGCTAGCACAGCAACTTCGTCCTCGGCCTCTGGCCTGGTCACAGAAGGAAAGAACGAGGAAGCCCCAGCAGCCGAGGAGGGCATCTCGGAAACAGACAGCGACGATGATGGAGGAGCTGCCGCAGCACGCTTGCAGGCTCTCAAGAAAGGCAAGCCAAAGTCGAAGGCTGCACCGAAGGCCGAAGCCGCACCGAAAGGTTCTGCTGCTGCCAAGGCCAAGGGCAGGGCCAGTTCAAGCTCCAACCTCAACGTCTCGCTTCCAGACTTGTCAGCTTCGAAGGCTTCGAAAGCCACGACGGCACCTCAGATCAAACAGCAGCCGCAGGCAGGAGAACAGGATCAAGCTGGTGACACGCTGAATCTCGATGGACGGGGCATCAGATTGCGGGAAGCTCTGCGAGCGGAGCTGCAGCAAGTGAAGGCAAAGTTTGAGCCTCTTTGTGCTTACGGTGACGAGTACAACTTCACGGACAAGAAAGTGCATGCGGGCAGGCACAAGTCGCTCACCTCCGTGCTGAATGGTGTCCAGGCTCAGATCAAGCGAATCGACGGCAGTGCCAACAAGGCATCGTTTGGTTCTTTGCTCAAGGAGTTCGTGGACATGAAAGACATCATCACAGTTGCGATTGACTTCAACAATGCCTTGAACTCGACCGCCTCATCACCGAAGGACTTGGAAGACGGCTACGAGAAGCTACAGCGTTACCACGTTCTGGTGGGGCCTTGCTTTTGGTTCAAGATGCTCGAGTCCAAGCTCAACGAGCAGATCACATTCCGGAACCTGAAACAGTATGTTCGGATTCTCGCACCTGACAGCGTGGAGGCGAGTGGCGGGTTGGGTTACGGTCTTGCTGCGAGTAATAGTAGTAATAGTTCACCCATAATAATAACTAATTAATAAACTAACATAACTAAATAACTTATAACTAATAATTTCAGATACAATGATTACTAATAACTAATGCTGCTAATGCTACTTGTCAACTAATTGACGTCAGGGGGCAGAACTTGAATAGAGTACTGTAGTCTGCTGTGTGTGAGGCTGTTACACTCTGTAGTTCTAAGGATGGGGCTACATCAAGTAAGAGTAACAATGTGATAGTTTGATAGCCTAACTGATTGATAGGCAGTCAGTTGATTGACAGTTCAAACTGATTCATTGATTAAACTAAACTTGTATATATCTATATAGTCTACACAGTAGTCTATACAGATCTTTGCATCAGTTCATCATTACAAGTCATTATTTAAAAAATTATCATACTTATCATAAACCATACGATCCAGTTCTGAGTGTTTTCTTCAGTTTCCCCTAATTCCCAAATCTCTAACAACTTGAGCCCGAAAGCTGAGCTTGTACTGGAAAGGTTTTTATTATATGGATGCCCCAATCCCATTGTAACCCCGAAACCCCACACCAGCTGAACAAACAGTGTCCGTTTCAAGTTTCAAACCACTCGAACAAAACATGTGATGAAACTGGAACATCCAACCCAAGCCTAAGCCTTAGAACCCAAACCGAAGCCTTAACGTGAAACTTCCTGCCCTAAACCGAAACCATAAATGACAATAAACCTTACCTTCGTCGCAGGCCGAGGCGATCAAGTCCTTCGACAAGACTGATGATTTGCGAGACTTCGTGCACACTGACGTCGAGACCAGGATGACTTCATTCTTGCCCAGCGAGGACGTGGTCAAGCCAGGGTCTTGGGGTAGGGAACAGGTCGTATCTTTGGCAACTGAGATTTGCAGCGCGCATGATGCTGGGAATGACCTTCTCTCAGAAGTGGTTTTCACGGCCAAGTTGACCAGGGATTTGTTACAGGTCTCTGACCTTGGAGCCATGAGCACTGCTTTGGAAGAGTTGCAGAAGGCAGAAGGCCATCAGATCCTTGAGGATGGGGTCATTCAGTTCTTGCAAAAGCACAAGCTTGGGATGAGCATTGTCAGTGATTGCCAGAAGCGGGTTGAAGAGGGGCAAGCCCAGCTGCAAGGTGAGCTTTTTGTCTCGAACCTCCAGACCGCTTTGAATGAGGTTCAAGAAGCTGAGTCAGAGATGACAGGGCATGCCCTCTCTGAGGTGGTCTCGCGATTCTGGAAGCTCAAAACTAGCAAGGAGGAGAAACAGCTGACAACGAAGCACAGGCTGTCAGTCCAGATGATGATGAAGGAGTTCTGGCGTTTCCTTGAGTCCGGTGTCCACACCATGCTCTCATGCACACTGTGACATGCATCGACTCGGTGATGGATGAATTTCAAGCACATCAAGGCGAAGGTGAGCATGATCAAGCTTTCGACTTGGAGGACATCTTGAAGCACATGGCAGGCTCGCAGATCTTAGACCACGAGTTTTGGTCCGAGGTTCGCAAGGCCGTGCCACCAAATCTCGTAAAAGACATGGACCGCTACTCCTCGCTGAAGGTTGACCTTGCGGGACTCATCAGGTTTGTGTTTGGCAAACACAAGATCGGTGCCACCTGTACGTCCGATCCATCTTCCGATGACTTGAAGAACTGGACTTCCTGTGACGATGTGCTCCGTTACTACGACCCAGATGGAGT
Organism: Symbiodinium sp. clade A Y106; assembly: GCA_003297005.1. NCBI lineage: Eukaryota > Dinophyceae > Suessiales > Symbiodiniaceae > Symbiodinium > Symbiodinium sp. clade A. Next base: position 89,201 of record BGNK01001935.1, read on the forward strand.
TTCCACCGACAAGTTCAAAGACCTCTTCATCAAGGTCGCCACCGACGAGCTCAACGAGAGGTCCATAGCCGCCTATCGTTCAGTGAGCAGCATTGTGCAGGGCTGCATCAATTCGGCTTCAAGCCTGGGCGCCATGGCTACCTCTCTGCAGGATGTGAAGAATCACGCCATGCTCGGAAAGGATGGCCCCTGGGCTTCGATCCTTGCTTCACTGCTCAAGGCGATGCGGGGGCTGGGGTACTCTAGTTCAACCTGTCATGGAATTCCTTGGTTAGTACTCGTGTTCGGTCTTGGAAGCATGGATGTGGTTTAGTTGCGAGCTCTTATATTCATAATTAATAATTAATCCATGAAGCCAGTTGTAGCCAGTTGTCGCATGTGCTACATCATTACTACATTACTTACATTACAGTCCGGTGTCATGCTATCGTAACATCGTGCTTTTCTGTATAAGTGTGTAAGCGTATAAAGTATATTCCGTATATGCCGTATAGTGAACTTAATTATTAATAAAATATGGACCTGGACCATAGTGCTAAAGATATTACCAATGGCAATGGAGACGACATTTAAACCTACTAGTGGTAGTAGTAGCAGTAGTAGTAGTAGNAGTAGTAGTAGTAGTAGCCGACCTCTGGACTCCGGAAGTGCTGCATTGGTCACTTGTGTGACTGTGCGAGTGACTGTGAGTGCATGTCGTTCCATTCCTTGCCAGGTCTCCAAAGAAACAGGCCATGCCGTTCGCAAAGCGGTCTCGTTCGGAGAAATTTTGGCTGCAGCTGAAGCCCAGACTGAATGCATGCAGCTTGTCAAGGCCGCTGCAGCAGGAGAACAAGCAGCAGACGCAAGGTTTGTTGCCACAAATCTCGGGTCGCCAGAGTTTCTGGAATGGCTGGGGAAGCTGGGGGCAGCTCTCATTTCAAAGCTGAAAGATCGATGCGAAGCGTTTTTCGACGAGCTTGGAAAAACACTTGAAAGGAGCACAAAGCTCTTAAACACTTTGCCGGCCTTCGGGCTCAGCGGGGAGGGTGAGTACAGGGAGGCCATGTCGAAGCACCACAAGAATTTTGCTGCTCTTGGAACACAACTCAGACAGCTGGCCCAGGAAGCCGTTCAGGCCAAGAAGGCGATTGAAACCTTTCAGTCCGGTGACCTCGACGAGGGTTCGGCTTCTAGCCTGGTTCGTTTGAAGCTTTGCTCGGAGCAGGCAGGTGGGCTCGGACAAACCATGGTCACGCACCTGACGTTGTTCGCCGCCGCGACCTTGCTCCGAAGCCCAGCCATCGGGGTGAAGAACGATTCAGGGAAGACCATGGCCAGGAACCTGCAAGACCTGCTTCGCACACTGTTGGTAAAGGACTTGCCAGCGACACCAAGCCATGCACTACTTCCTCAGGATCAGGTCCTGAAGCTGTGCAAGGACGGTGCTGAAGCGGCCGTGACCTCAGAAATCTGAGATCTGCATCCGGCTTTGAAGCTTTAACAACGGTTAACAACGTAGTCGGCCCTATAGTCAGCAAGCGTCGGCAAACAAACAATCACGCATCATTGCTTGGCTTAGTATGATGAATCATAGACTCATAGAATCGTATGTTTATTGATTTATTAGTTGTATTTCTTGGTTTATGGTTTATGAATTTATGAATCATAATTTATGAATATCTATGAATGACTATTTACGACTCATGACTATATGAGGTAGGTATTAGTAGGTACATATAGTCATATAGATTTTTTTCTAGTGGCATTGTCAGCATTGTCATTGTCATATAAGTTAGATTTCGCGGTATGCTGCATTGACATGGACCATGGACGTTGATTGAACTGGCTGATATTCTCTGCCTTCAACCCATTAGCTGCGGATTAGCATTTTGCAAAGTAGCACCTTTCACAGAAGTCACTGGCCTGGTGCTATTTCTGGACTGCGGGTTCGATTTTCTAGGTGTCGTTATGGGCTAAAGCCCGTGTGGGGTCGCAGCGTGTCGGCTGTCTTGTTGGTTGTTCTTTCCAGCCGAGGGAACAGGGAAACACATAGAATTATCAAGTCTTTGAGCAAGTTGGTTATGCAATCCTCGGGTCACAGTATATCTTGTATTTTACATAGACCATATAACTTATGTAACATATGTAGCTTATGTAAACTTATGTAACTTATGTAGTACGGCGGCATCGTCAGTATAGCCAGTATGGTAAACCCAGACTTGTAGACGACTATTGATATAGATGTGTTGCACCTGAACCCCGTTTCAGCCGCTTCAGGTCAAAGCCACGTTGGGTAAGTGCAACTTGGACGTCGTGGAGAGCTGGAAAAAGGTCGAGGAAGCCGCGTTGACTCCGCTCTCAGAGCTGTTGGCACCTCCCCAAGCCTCTGCAGGTGTCGGTGACCAAGCTCCAGGTGAGGCTGAAGTTCGCGCAGACCAAGCTCCTGAAGATGATGACGGTGCCGATGCAAGACATCTTCTTCAGCAACCTCAACCTCTCAGCCCGAGAACTGAGGAAGTTTTTCTAGCGGACTTGAAGGATGACCTCTTCGACGACAAGGCCGCCGACGGCAAAGGTCAAGATCTTGCACGACCTTCGCAGGCGCAGCCGCTCGTGGGCATAGCCGAAAACTCCGAAGAGAACAAACAGCACGAAGAGAAGGATGATGCAGGGCAAGTTGGCGGGACCAGCCGAGAAGATTCCACAGATGCAGCAGGATCGGAGCACAAGGAGGACAAGAAAGAGGACAAGGAAGATGACAAGGAAGAAGAGGAAGAGGAGGACAAGGAAGAGGAGAAGGGAGAGGAAGAGGAGGACAAGGAAGAGGAGAAGGGAGAGGAAGGGGCCGGGGAGGACAAGGAAGAGGAAAAGGGAGAGCAAGAGGAGGACAACCAAGAGGAGGAGGAAGAGGAACTGCAAGAGAAGGCAAAGCCAGCAAAGAGAAGCAAGACACCAAAGCCAGAGGAAGACAAGAAGAAACAGAAAAAGGAGCAGAAGAAGGATAAGAAGGACAAGAAAAAGCACGACGACAAGTCCGACAAGAAGTCCGAAAAGGTCAGGGCCAAGTCAAAGGACAAGAAGGACAAGAAGGACGAGAAGAAAGAGAAAAAGGGCAAACAGGAAGCAGTGGACGCCTTGCCAAAGTCCAAGCCAAAGTCGGCAGGGTCGAAGAAGCGGAAGCAGACAAGTGAAGCAGATGCAGACGAAGAGCCGGCTTCAGGCTCCAATGCCAATGCGGCCAATGCGGTTCCGGGTCGAGGCCGAGGTGCCGGTCGAGGCGGCAAAGGCAAAGGCAAAGGCGGAAAGGGCAAAGGTGGCAGAGGATCGAAAGGCGTATCCGAAGCCGAGGACAAGTGCAAGCATATCGACGTGAAGAGCAAAGCAAGCTTGGCAGAGCTCTTCGGCAGGAAGAAGCCGAAGCCACTTGAGAAGGCATCAGCAAAGAATGCTGCAAAGACAAAGGAGTAGGGGGCTTGCGGCCTCTGGCCTGGTGTTCAGGATTTCCAGGTCATGATGGATTGCAGGCTGGTCTGCTTGCGTCAGCCTTGAGACTTGAGACCATTGCCGCCAATGCCTCACGACACAGGTTCGTGTTTTTTCATCCTGATGCTGCGTATTGCATCCTTTGGCCAGTATCGACTGCAAAGAGGCAAGACTGTATAGAGTGTATAGATTTGCGAGTCGAGGCTTTGAGGCTTTCACTGCTTTCACTTTGAGCTTAGCTTCAGTTTGGTGCTCGGTCTTCGACCAGGGTCTCTTTCACACGCACAGGCACCTTGCAGCCAGAGCACATCGCTGCACAAAGACCGCCCGCTGTGCTTGGTTAGTTAATTTGCTGTTCGATTGCCGTGCTTCGTGTTACTTCTGCCTAGCCATGGCCATGCCGTCAGTGCCAGCATCTTGAACTTGAGCAAGACTTGAAGACTTTGTCTGCCAAGTTGCAGCTCGGCATTTCGGCTCTGACTCGTCAATAGTCAATAGTCTGATTATCAGATTACAGCATCTTCGCCAGGAGTGTGGATGCCATGTCGCGGGCATTGAGACCAAGGGCGACAATTGATCCTGAGTGTGTAGAGCAATGGATGCAGGAAGGTCGTGCCAGAGAAGTGTCTGCAAAATCTTTGCATGATGGCACGTGGCTGTTCCGAGCTGCAGAAGAGAATGCCAAGACTTGTGGCGAGATGTCGGGACACCCTCTTTTCCCGTCTCGGTCTCTGACCTGGGGATCATGCTGCAGTGGGTCAGAAGGAATACTGTTTTGCTTCGAGGTCTTGAATCGGCTGGCATGCAAGATGGGGTCAAACGTCTGTTTTGAGCATGTCATCAGCTGTGAAAGCAATCCCGAGAAGATGCAGTGGATTTCCGCTGTCACCCAGCTGGCTCCCGAAGTCACGGCTTCCATCGAAGCCGATTACTGCTCTTCGGAGTGTCCTCGCCCGCCTGGCGGACTCTCTGCAGGGCATTGCTGTCTTTTCAAAGACATCTGCGAGCTTGGGGAGTCGCATGCGGCATGTGTCGTCCACAAGCACGAGTCCCGCAATGCGGTCACGGAGGACGGAGTCCGCAACTCGGAGAAGAAGGGCAAGGTCTCTGACCGTGAGAAGCTTCCTGAAGGTCATTGCTATGTGCCTCAAGTCGATATACTCGTGTTGGGCACGAGCTGCAAGGACATGAGCCGAGCCAATCATCCTAAGTCCTCGGCTCGAGGAAGCTCTCCGAGCAGCTTGGTTTTGACCATGGAACACTCCAAAGGAGGCTCGGCGCAAACCTTCAGAGGAATGTTGAGGTATTGCGAGAAGAACAGCCCCGCCATCGTGATTTTTGAAAATGTGGACGCGATTGATGACCGCCAGGGTGGCAATAGTAACCTGGACATCCTCCTAGCCGACGCTATGACTTAAGTTAAGTAAGTAAGTAACATTGTAACATTCTTAAATAGATAGTCTTAGATAGCCCATAGACTGAATTGAAAGAGACATAGATAATGACTCGACTCATTGCTTGAGTGCTTCAGTGAGTGATTGGCCCTTACCTTGTCGATTTGTTGATAAGCCCATATAAGCTTACTAAGTATAACTTAGAACTTATAAATTTTAAATTAAGCTAAGCCTGTAAGCAAGTATAGCTGATAGGCTAGAGGCTATGGTAGTCAGTTCGACCAGACCGTTCGTCTGTTTGCCTTGGTCGCCTATTGGCATATTGGCATTGGCCTACTGGCCTATTGACCTAATTAGTCTACCAGCTTACAATTATATTAATTATTAATTATTACTATTTAATAATATTTCAGTTGGTTCTGCTCGGTCAGTTGCGACTTGTAGCTCAGGAGATGGTTAATCGGGGCTACGAAAGCCAGGTGATTATGACCGACGCGGCAATGCTGGGACTTCCCGCAAGGAGACGACGGGTCTACATCGTTTTCCTGAAGATAGCTGGCAATTCTCTTGTGGAGTTTGGTGGCTCGAGGTCAGTCTCAGCGATGTTTACCACCCTGCGTGCTGTTATGTGCAGCTGCTTGCGCAGCCCATGTTGTGCTACTGAGATCTTCCTGCCCATCAGTGATGAGGCGACGATGAAGGAGCTGGAATCTCGCAGGTCAAAGCGGGACAAGGTCAATGAGGCGATCAAGAAGTCTGGGCCGCAGGCTCAAACTTGGATGGGCCAGCATCTGTCCTTTGCCAAGACTTTGAAGTTTCGTTGGGGCACGAGCATTCCCGATGATCTCAGGGAGAATGCATGGTTTCAAACCTTTACTGAGCGGGAGAAGGATGCTCTGCGCTTGGCGAGGGTTCAGTCTCCACAGTTGATCTTCCGTGACTTGTCTCAGTCCGTCGGAAGAGTCAACAGCAAGTCGGAAGGCGAAGACGGACGGCATACCCTGCCTACACTTCTTCCGAAGATGTTGCTGTGGTGTGAGAGGGAGGGCCGGGTGCTGCTCGGTCGTGAGGCCCTGATGTGCCAAGGCTTCCCAGTGTTGCCGTTTCTGGCAGCTTTAGAGTTGCAGCCGCAACGACCTGAGGATGCTAGTGCAGCTAGTGCAGATCGGCCTCCGGCCTGGTATCCATCGGAAGCTCTTATGGCAGACCTCGCTGGAAACGCGATGGCGTTGCCAGTCGTACTGGCCATCATCCAGTCCACGTGTGTAGCCTTGTCTTGGAAGGAGGAGCCCAACACCGCCAACAGCGCCAGTACCAAGATCGCCAAGAAATCAGGTGGATGTATCCCTTCTTCGCCATCACACTTACGCCGAGCGATCAGCGNTGTAGCCTTGTCTTGGAAGGAGGAGCCCAACACCGCCAACAGCGCCAGTACCAAGATCGCCAAGAAATCAGGTGGATGTATCCCTTCTTCGCCATCACACTTACGCCGAGCGATCAGCGGCGAGGCTCTTGCTCTTACTTGTTTGAGTGCTTCGGTTGCTTGCAAGCTGACCCTGAAGTTAAGCCCATATCCCATAGCATACCATGGAGTGTTGCGGTGTTTCTTGATTGATTGATGGGTTGAGTGAGTGACTGATTGATTGACCGATTGTGATTGTCAGTGATTGTGATTGCCAGCTTATTCTGAGATNCCCATAGCATACCATGGAGTGTTGCGGTGTTTCTTGATTGATTGATGGGTTGAGTGAGTGACTGATTGATTGACCGATTGTGATTGTCAGTGATTGTGATTGCCAGCTTATTCTGAGATCATGCTTGCCAGGACATCCACGAAGCACTCTCCGCAGTTGAGCTCTCTGAGCGTGTGCCCACACGTTCTCGTGCGAGCACATCCCAGCTCCAAGAGCGCATCTTGAAGCGAGCTCGAATGACTTCACAGTTGCACCGCTGACAGCTTCAAAAGCCTCTCAGCTTGACCGTAATCCCTAGTGACAGCACGGGGGTTTACAGCTTGACGCTTGAGAGCTTCTCCATTTCAAAAGCTCTCGGAGCTTGACAATCCTTTTGTGACGGCACGGGTGCATCCGATTCGAGCCGCATGCGTGGTGAAAAACAAGTGCCAAACGTGCGACTGTGACTTCATGGCTGCTGCTTTGCACACATTGACAGAGTCGTACAGCCGTGGAGCCATGAAACACAGCACAAGGGTAATATCGCTTGAAGCAAGTCGAAGCATTTTTTGAAACAGTGGGAAATCGTGAAACATTTTTTATGAAAAATGTTTTTAAGAAAAAATAATTTAAACAATTTTGCTTAAAAATGTTTTTAATTAAAAATAGTGTTTTTTGGATAACATTCATAGAAAACCTGGTCTTGATAGCCTAAATCCACAGGCCTTCTAAAAACACTCAAAAAAAGTATAATAAGGAACACTAGTGAAGTAGATTTCATTTTTTAGGCTTCTATAGTAGCTGGCCCAGGATAATTAGAGTGGCATGAAGACTACGATCCAAGAGCACGACCCGACTCTCTCAAGATCCAGGTCCTGCAGACAATAGTGTAATGTAGGGGCCTTAATAATTAGAATAGGGTTTGGGATGTATATTCTAAATATTATAGTAAAGAACACCCAAAACAATGTAGATAATTACTAAGGCATGTTAGTGTAGGATCCAGAATAAGTTGACTCTGCTTGTTTTGAATGGGGGTTCGGGGAGGGGCGGGTGGTGTTGGTGGCCTTAATAGTTACGTTAGAATAGCGTTTTGGGGCCCATTATACTATAATTATCATAATGACCCCCCGAATAGTATAGGTATTTGTTCAGGCCCCTATAATAAGCCCTGGAGAACATCGTATTGGACCATGCCTGGCTGGCTTCACCCTCTGAGCAAGCGTGCCGAAAGCCTCGGCACCACGGGCTTGCGCTCGAAGAGAGGGAGCTGCAGGGTGCTACACTCGGCACCACGGGCTTGCGCTCGAAGAGAGGGAGCTGTAGGGTGCTACAGTGTTTCCATTGAGTGCTATCGTGCTTTCTGCCATTTGGGAGTTTCCGAAAATTCGGGGTACCTTACTTTGGAGTCCTTATAATAAGGATCCTACTATGTAGGGTACTAGATTAGGATCCCCTATTTTCGGAAACTTGGACTTGGACAGTGCTTTATAGCTCTGCGTCACCTCCTAACGTCCTGTCCTCTCACTCCTGCGGAGGCTCTTAAGTTTCACTGAGCATTCTCGGGCTGGATCTTTGCGTCCCATTCTGGAAGCGGGTTCAGGGCAGCCTTTACTGGGCTTTTAAGTAACCAGGGAGAAAAAAGTCTGAACTTTATTTCGTTATGGTTCCGTTAAGAAAAGAAGTATTAAAGTATGGTACTCCAAAGCCCACTTTAGCAAGTAGTCTCACGTATTGAGTTGTGCCACATGACCTAGGATAGCTTGGCAATAACGAGGAGTATAGCTCTGAAAATGCTTGGGGTAGCTAGGAAATACCTCGTGGCCTTTGCCCAGTTAGGGTTGGGTCTAGAGTTTGGTGGTGGGGAGTGGGGCTGAGATCTTGAGATAGATTTCTATCCTAGGGTGGGGTGTGGGTGTGGCCATACACCTAAATAGGCAAGGTATGCTCTAACTAAAGGACCAGAACCCCGCCCCCAGTCTTGGCCTGCGTGATCCAGTTGCCGCCTTTGCCCGCAGGTGCCGCCCGGGGCGTCCCGGGCTCGTCGAGGTAGCCGACCAGCGCGTGTACTACGAAGGCGTAAGGCTCCTGGACAAGAGATCTTTTTTTTTGGAACTCCTTTTCTACGAAGCCATGAAGGTGCCAAGAGATCTTTGGGGTTTAGAGTGTAAGGTTTGAGGTTTCGGGTTTAGAGTCTAAGGTTTAGAGTTTAGAGTTCAGGGTCTTTAGGGGCGCAGGCTTTAGGGTAAAAAGATGTAAAAAGGGATCTAGATATAGGCTTCTTCCGCTATCTTCAAATTAGAGTCGTCAGTCAACGAGAGATCTCCAGCAATTTTTCCATTTTGGTCGATGTCGGCGCTGAAGGCACCCATACTTGGAGGCTCGGCGGACCAAGTAACTAGGAAGCTTTAGGGATATGAGGACCCTAATAAATAGGGACCCTAATTGGGGTTCTGATACTTCTAAGTCTACAAGATAGCTACTTACTAAGTCCCTCGACCCTCCAAGCAAACCCCAAAGCCTGTAGGGCTCCTCTAAAGACCCTAAAACCCTAGACCCTAAACCCTAAAGACCCTAAAGGTGAGATGATTGGTGGGTTTGCGCTCAAGGCCCAATGGCTCAGACACTTTGGGTTCAGAGTTTAGGGGTTTAGTGTTTTTAGGGTTTTATGGTGTTAGGGTTCTAGGGTTCTAGGGTTTTTAGGGTTTGAAGGCTTTTCGGGTTTTAGGGTTCTAGGGTTTTAGGGCTTTTCGGGTTTTAGGGCTTTTTAGGGTTTTTACGGTTTTTAGGGCTTTAGGGTTTTTAGGGTTTAGGGTGTTAGGGCTTTAGGGCTTTTTAGGGTTTTAGGGTCTTTAGGGTTTAGGGCGGGAGGGCCTAGGGTTCAGGGTCGCGAGCCACTGGAAAAAGGCACAGGAGACAAGGATGATTGGTGTGGTGTCGGGTTCCCCCCCCCTCTTGGGCTTTGGGGGGTGTTAGGGTTTAGAGTTGGGCTTTGGGGGAGTTAGGGTTTAGAGTTGGGCTTTGGGGGAGTTTGGGTTTACCTATAGTCTCCATTGTAGTTCCTTTTTTGGGTTAACCAAAATCTCTATTATAGAATCAACAGTGGAGACTATAGGTACTTTACCTTAAGTGGAGGAGGGCAAGCATGTTCTAACTTTCAGGCTTCTTCTGCTTTATAGAGGACATGTCTGAGGTCTGAGGGGGCAGGGTTTCGGGGCTTCAGGGCTTAAGGGCTCAAGGGTTTAAGGTTTGAGGGCCCGGGATGTCGTAGCGTAGGGTTGAGGGTTTTCGGGTGTAAAGGTTTACAGAATTACTGGTTCACTCTTACAGGTCTGGGGTGTGAGCTTTAGTAATTTAGCGTCCAGGGACTTAAAGTCTACGGGTTTGAGGTCAAGTCTTGGTTTTAAGGCTTTCCTGCCGCCAACCTGGAGCTATTCTCGCCGGACGGAAGACAGTCCGATTCAGAAGTTTGAGTTGAGTCTTTAAGTTGCCATAGCAAAGGAAACATCTTATTTGGTATGTACATATGGCAGTTTTTTCAGTTACAGTCACTTACAGCCACATACAACCGTTATGAAACCCTCATAAACGCTCCTGAAGCCGTGCTACACCCTCACAAAGGCACACGGACCCCAAACTCGCATGAAACAACCTCACAGACACGAGTTGAGCTCAGGCACGGCTACAAAGGCGCAGTCTGCCACCACAAGACTGAGCCTGCCCCCGGTCCAGCTGCCACTGTGGCAGACAAGCTGCCTGGCGAGCGTAGGTTTCTGGTTTGTTTTAGGGTTCATGCTTTCTAGTTTAGGCTTCATCATGGGGGTGTTAAGGACAAGAAAAGCAGAATGCAGTGAATTGCTTCCTGGATAATTATGCCTGGCAAACGGCTATACCCTAAACCCTAAAACCCCTTCTTGCAGAGTCGCCTTGCCTCAGGCGTCGACGAAGAAAGGCACGTAGCGCTTCGACGAGGAACTCCGATGCCATGTGGGCGTGCATAGAAGACACAGAGAGCACAAGGTCCCCGTTTTTTTCCAGCAGATAACGCTGGAATATGGAGAGTGAGTGATACTAACACGATGAGGATGTTACTAACTACTGGATTCCATGCTCGTCTTTATGTTCATGCTGCACGTCCTCCCAAACGTCTGGATACGGTATACGCCACAAAATACGGCAATCCTCTTCTACAGAGACAGTCGAGCCACCCACTCAAACCGTACATGTTAGCTTGGGCTTTATTGGTTTCACGGTTTTGCCATGCAGCATGGCGGCACATCGGTAGAGTTTCGGCTTGGGATCCCACCATCGTCGGTCCGGCAGAATGAGGCGCCATTGGCCAGCGGATGGCTTGTAGGCCGCTACTGCACAGTCGAAGAAATCAATCGAAGCCCAATGATGCTGTGCCTCAAAGAATGCTCGGGCTTTGCCATCATTAAGGCCAAACTGCCAGCCGGTAGTTGGGCGATGTAGTGTAAGGGACTTAATGACTGGAAAAAGGCTTTTCGACATAAATATGAGAAGGAACCGAAAGGAAAATTGTGTCGCTTATTCTGACCCCTAAATTGTAAAACCCTGAGAGATCCCTTATAGACCACTTTGAAGGAACTATATGGTTTTATGGGGAGTTATGATCAAGAATCCTGGAAAAATCAGGCCTCCATATCACCCCGTCCAGCACTGCTCTCTGTTCGAGTCGGACCAAACAAGTCTTCAGCATTCTTCTGTATGCCTGATTGTTGGACAAGAAGTAATTCTGCGCACATCATGGCCAGGTGGTGATAGCCTCATGACTTGCTTGATGTGCAAGACCGCGGAAGACATCTGAACTCTGGGAAGTCAAGTCTCGAGCACCAAACCAACACCGCAATTATTGCATGGAAGACCCTGCCCGCTGTCATTCAATGTCGTTTATGCTTTATGCCCGAGAAAACTCGCACAAGAAGCAAACGACTCAACGTAGCTTAAGCCGCAAATCTCGTGGAAGATGTGATAAGCTGCACGCCTTGCCTGTGACTGAAACACCCGACTGGAGCTCAACCTTCATGCCTACGACTCAGCTCGCTCAATTTGAAGCACCGCTTGTCGTTGCTGTGTCCTTTTCGCGGAGCCCATAAGCCACCCTAAGCCCTAAACCCTGAAACCCTAAACCTTGAACCCTGAAACCCCGAACCCCTATATCCCCTACCGTGAGAGCCGCGTGGTCAGGACATCTCTCACTGCCAGGGTGATCAACTCTTCCTTTGCGGTGCTTCGCGTCCATGCCGGCCTGCGCAGGCCCAGAAGTCTCGGTGTATGATGCTATAATATGCTGCATTATACTACATTGCCCGACTACTACAGCTTTCTATTACACTATGGTTTACAGCGCTCGCGTGCAGAGTCCTTTTGCATCTATGTGCAGAAATCTGGGAGCGGCGGTCCTTTTGTCCTAGCTTGGATACTGCCCCCATGCAGTTAACAGTCTGCAAAAGGGCTACCCCTAAGCGACTAATTAGATATCTGCACTTCTCCAACTGATACTGATTGGGGGGCAGTATCCAAGTCCTAGCTATGATCGAGCATCGTAGCTTGCACAGGCTAAACTATGGTCTCAAGATCTTTTCATCTGTCTCCCTGCTAAAACTGCCAGCCTGAACTCTGAACCCTAAACCCCAAACCCTCAACCCTAAACCCCTAATGTCGGGGCCCTAATAATTGGAATAGGGTTTTGGGGCCCCTTATACTATAAGTATAATAAGGAGCCCCCAGCAATAGTAGAGGTGACTATTTAAGCCCCTGTATTATTCTACATACTTTTGGGCTGCAGGTAAACCCAAACCTCTGCAAGCTTGGCAAAAGTTGCCCCCTGGCCTAAACTCCTTCTCTTTCGGAGCTCGGCCCCTGGGATACGGTTGATGGACAAAATCCTGCATGACCCTAAGGACCCTAAACTATGGGAATTATGGTATATTCCTTATTATGGGTCATGCAGGATTTTGTCCATCAGCAGTAGGAATGCTCCAGACTCGAAGGACTTCACGGATGTGTCATCACTTTCGGGCTGGGGCCTATAGCTTTAGGCTTTTAAGGCATCTATAGGGTTCCTTTAAGGGTTCTTATTGGAATAGGGTTCCTTAAAGGGATTTCCTAGAGGAGTTCCTTTTAAAGGGGCCTATAGGGATAACTAGAAGGGGGTATTATGGCGTAATACGAGGGTTTAGGGTTTAGGGGTTTAGGGTTTAGGATTAGGGTTTCTCGGGCTAAGGCTTGGGAGAGATTACTAAGGTATACTGGTGTATAGCTATGGTCTACTAGGGTATACTAGGGTAAACCGAGGTGTACTAGGGTATACTAGGGTTTAGGTTTTCGAGGTTTAAGCTGAACAGTTGTAGGAATTCGGGGTTGCAGGGATCTCGAGATGTCCACTGTTCCAGTTCTGGCACTTTCCATGAATGTCCTCTGGCTTAAGTACACTGTTCACCACCTCGTTAACGCATGCACGCGGCAGAAGTTGCTGAGGCACGGCTCCTGCTGCGCACCGGCCAGCTCCGCAGCGCATCTTCTTGGAAGATGCGCTCGGAGATCCATTTCTCTCTGCTCTTTACTCTGCCACGGCAGTTCCAGTAGTGAGGGAAGGAAGCCCTGGTCATAAAGGCATACCCATAGGCCCCAAAGTAGTTCCTTTTGGGGGTTCATATTTAGAATTCTTTAAGGTAATCCCAAAAAGGAACTACTTTGGGGCCTATGGGTAGACTATGGAACTGCCCTTGGCAGCTCAGAAATCGAAGCTTTGCTTCGGAAGAACTCAAGACAACACACTCTTGGTGGAGACAGCAGGCGGAGGTTCCCCCGTAGCCCCTTGATAATACTGCTGATGGACAAAATCCTGCATTACCCATTATAAGGAATATACCATAATAATTCCCATAGTTTAGGGTCCTTAGGGTCATGCAGGATTTTGTCCATCAACCGTAAGGCTTATACGGGTAGCCTTGTTCCTACTATCTGGTTTTCAGAAGGGAACGCAGAAAGAAAAAGCGCAAACAAGGGCAGTACTGAGGAACCTAGGCAGGCGGGTTCTGGGCAGTTTGAAACTACGGCACCGCTGTCCTTGGCTGCTGCCCAAACTACCTCACTTCATGTTGCAGGTCGTCGACCGGCTTTCGATTGTGGAGGCTGGCTATCAGGCGCAGTGGGAGCCGTCCTGGGCTGCTCTCATGGTATTAGCGACCCCAAAAGGACATGTAAGCATTTTATAGGGATACCCCTACCTGATTGGGCTTCAGTATAAGGGGGTTTGTATGGGGTATCCCTATCCTAATTTTTGCTTATATGCTTTTTTGGAGCCCTATGGTGGCGAAGGCTGCTGGGAGGAGCACGGGATCTAGCAGGTAAGGCTGCCAAGTGTCTTAGTTGATGTTTCAAGTATAAGTACGACAGCTGTAGCTAGCTTATTTAGAACCCCAGTTACTAAGTCGCATGATGCTGGAAACCCGAACCCCTTATCAATGGCTTATGGAGCCCCCGTTTAAGGAACCGTTTCAGTTACCACGTCCCATGATCCATTCAGATGGGCAGGAAGCTGGTTACTATAGGGGCCGAAATAGTTACCAATACTATTTTGGGGGTTCGTTATTATAATTATACTATAATGGGCCCCAAAACCCTATTCTAGTTAAGGCCCCTATGTTGCAAAGCCAAACGGGGCCCTGGCCTGGTTGCAAGCTGCGAGCAGACCAGACGGGCATTCAGCTCGAGCAGCCTGTCGAGATCTGGGTCGTTCTTGTCATTAGGGTTTGCGGGTTTAGGGTTTATGGTTTAGGGTTTGTGTGAGGGTGCCGTACTGGTTTGGGGACCTAGAAAGGGACCCTTATTTAGAGATCTGCCGTTGGTAGTGGGGGGGTAGGGGTTGAGGGTGCAGGGTTTAGTTAGGTTGCAGTTAGGGTTTAGGGTTTGGGGGAGGTCAGGTGGGCCAAAAGACGAGGGGGAGGTTCATGATGTATATCTAGGTTGGCCCTTTAAAGCCTCTGAAAAATATTCGCAAATAGGGTTCCTATTAAGCCCAATAAGGGAAAATATACAATATCCCAAAGGCCTAGCTAGATATCATAGAACAGTTGCAAGAAGGAGCCGTGTAAGCAACAGTGTTGGCAATTATTAAGGCCCATACATTGGAGGCCGATACGCCTTGGTGTTCATGTTATGGCTGAAGGTATAGTCCTTCATTGCGGACCTCAAAAAGCCCTTATAAAAACCGCAACTTTCATCACCATTAAGGTGTATGCATTGTAGCAAGGGCCCGTTTAAGCTCTCTGAGCACGTTCTACACCTCAGCCCTGAACCTGAAGATACCCTACAGCCCTAAACCCCCCAAACCGCAAACCCTAAACCCTCAAGCCCTGCAAGCCGAAAACGGTCCTTAAACCGCCAAAACCGCCAAAACCCTACACAGCCTTCAAGCCCTAGACCCTTATAATCATATAACCCTTGTAGAACCCTCTCCAAACCCTAAACCGTCAACCCTGGCCATTCGACTGGGGCCTTGTCATCGTTCGCTTCCGAGTGGCGTGGAGCCACCTGGCTGGAAATTTGGATAATGCAGTGAGGTACCGTAGTGTAGGATGATACAGTTGCCTTAATACCGTGGTTTAGGATGATACAGTGGCCTTAATACCGTGGAAGAGCGTAGTTTTGTAGCTACTTGACAACGTAGCTCTAAACGTTCCTGGGGACTAGGGCTAAAGGTTTAGGGTTTTAGGGTTTAGCGGTTTAGGGATTTTGGTTCTGTCGTCGTGGCAGACCGAACGATATCAAACAAAATCCTGCACCCATGCCTTGGTCACTGCTCTGAGTCAGAAATCACAACAGCACTGTTGCAGCAACCCATCAAACCCTCTAAACCCTAAATCCAAACCCTAATCCCTAATCCCTAAATTAAACCCATCCCCTATCCAAACCCCAAGCCCTAAACCCTAAGGCCCAAACCCTAAACCCCTAAAACCTATACCCTAAACCCCAACCCCTAAACCCCTAAGCCCCAAGCCCCTCAACCCTGAAACAGGGCAGTCGCGACTCTTCAGCTTCCGCCAGGCTAGGACTGCAGCTTTTCACGGTCTGGTCAGGAGCAGGAGCTGCTTTGTCACAGGGGGTTTGGGTTATAAGGGCTCCTTTTAAGGGTACTGCAGGGTTCTATCATAGGGTTCCCTTTAGGGGTTTAGGGTTTAGAGCTTACTTAAAGGATCGTGGCAGGGTTCCTTAAGGAGTTCTTTAAAAGGATACATAAGGGTTCTATAAGGGGGTTTAGGGTAGGGATTTAGCAACTTGTAACTTGAAGGGCACCCTTAAGGGTTCTATAGCGGATGTGTATAGAGGGGGTTTAGGGCTTCAAGGATCATGGGACGTAGTAACTATGGTTATAACTAACGCAACTTTGCGTTGTACCCCAATGAGGGCACTTATGACCTTACTTACTCAGTCCCCTGATCCTCCAGATGAGGGGTTCAGGGCCACATGGCTTTGTAAAGGGCTGCTGTAGGGTTTCTAAGGGTTCGTTCAGGGTCACTATAAGAGTGTCATATAGGGGCCTTCAAAAGTAGAACAGGACTTTGGCCCGATTTTGGAGTCCATCATACCATACCATAACATATTACATACATACATACATACGTACGTACGTACGTATGTGTGTATATATATATACACATAGGCACTATAAAGGCGCACTGACAATAATTGTTCGACCCCTGTAACACCTGTATGAAACACGCTGAGTTGTGGCGCAGAAGTTCTTCACGTTGCCCTGTGGTTTGACACATGCAGTTCACAGCTCACAACTTTGATAATTCCTGCCCTCCCTCGCATTGTCAGTATATTCCTCAGTGAGGGGCATTGGGCGTTCTGGGTCCGTGACATTGGACCCGGGAGAGTCTGGCTCATGGTGCAATTCTTGGCCCTGAACCCTAGATCATAAACCCCAAATCCCTAAACCGTACGCATCGCCATGCGAGGTCGTCTGATACGATGCAGGGATTTAAGGTCAGACCTTTAAAAAAAGAGCAAAGAAGTTAGCGCCAGGTAAACAGGAGCATTGGAGAGCAGAAAACCCTAAAACATAAAACCCCTAAACCTCAAACCGTATCCAGGACCCCAAGGTTCCCAGGCCCTGAAGGCCAGGTAGCCTCGTAACCCTCTGTATGGTTTAGGGTGAGGGGCCTTTGATTTAATCGGCCAAAAGTTGCTAACACTACAACTACAACTTCAACTGCAGCTACGACGACAACAGCAGCGACAACGACAACAACAACCACCACCACAACAACAAGGTGCAACCGTCGGTTCCACCACCAACAACAACACGAACAACAACAATTTTTGTATTGGACGCTGAGCGAGCGGGCTCTGCTCATAGCGGGCGAATTGTATCTGCCCTGGCACCAGACTGTACAGGAGACGAGCGAGGGAGAACTGCGCGTTGGCCGACGCAGGGGAGTAGTGAACCGTTCTCCGCTGCCAGCTTGTGTGGAGCTGCGTCAACGTAGTGAGACACCTTCTGCCTTGTCCTTCAGGGCCTCATTCACTCGTGGGTGTGAGACTACCTCCGACACCCTCAGTATGAGTCACCGCGTCCGGTACTCATGAACCGAACAACAACAACAACAACAACACCAACACCAACACCCACACCCACACCCACAGCCACAGCCACAGCCACAGCCACACCCACACCCACATGCACACCCACACCCACACCGACACGACACCGACACCAACACCAACACCACCAACACCAACACGAAGACCACCACCACCAACAACAACAACAAAACCAAGACCAAGAGCAAGAGCAAGACCAAGACCACAACCGCAACCACAACCCCAACCACAACTACTACAACTACACCAACTACACTAATTATAACAAGTACAACAACTACAACTACAACAAGTAGTGCTGCTACCTCTGCTGCTAGTGTTCCTCCTCTACCACCTCCTACTCCTACTACTATTATTGTTGCTATGGTCAACTAGTATTAGCATTACTACCACCACAACCACTACCACCCTGAACGCTAAGGTTTAGCGGCTAAACCTTGTTTCACACTACTCTTCGTATCGGTCTGGGGCAGCCTAAAGACCCAAACCCCGAACTGTAGACCCAGAGACTCCAATAACCCTTAATTCAGGAATATACCATAAATCATATGAGGGATCCTATTGGACAGCCTAAACCCTATAAACCTTAAGCCCCAAACCCCAAGCCTCTTCCCGAAGCCAGCGACAGCCGTTGGCCAGGCGTAGCCACCAGCCGCTTGCACCTGGGCACTTAAAGGACCACGGGCCTTAGTATGTTACTTTAAACGGTTCCTTAAAGCTAAAGAAGCGTAGTCGAAATTTCCTCATGCTTCTATGTTGCATCATCCGGAGCTAGATAGACGTTAGGAATGACTCAGGGGCTCGTGTGGGTTCTAAACGGGAGCTATACGGCTTTGATCATGGCTTTGTAAGTTTATAAGGGGTTGACATCTCAAGCCTTTAGCGCTTTAACACAGTGTTTAATTGAGGTTTCTCAAGTCATATTTGGCCTTCTTCTTCTGGAGCACACTTGGAGGATCAGGGGACTTAGTAAGTAAGGTTATAAGTACCCTAATTAGGGTTTTCTTTTACCACAAGTTATAAGTATAGTTACCGTATTTATCACCCTAGTCACTAAGTCCCGTGATCCTTTGCGCACACACCGCTTCATGGCCTGTGGCGGCCCCCCCCACTGGGCCCCAAGCAGCGCGTGCGTTCGATGGCGAGGAACATGGTTCCCGGCGGTAGCCGTGTGCCCTGGAATACGGAGACTGCTACTCTAATGAGGGGTCTTGCAAATTACCTCTACTATTTTGGGGGTTCCTTAGTATGATTATGGTATTATGGGCCCCAAAACCCTATTCTAATTATTAAGGCCCCTATATTACATGTGGGGTTTTCTGAGTCTGAGATGCTGCGAGGTTACTAGGTTCTTTCAAGGCTCTGTGAAGGTTGATACCAGTCAAAAATCCTTAACTATGTGCCCCCCCATATTGCGGAATGCCATTGCGACTATCGCTGCTAAATTTCAATGAGGTTTTCGTGGTAATATTTGGACTGCTTGTTGCGATTCGTACCCACATGAGTATCCCATTACCAATTATGATTGTGGCTACTAGTAGCATTGCTATCCGCGTTGCCTGTATCCCGTATAGAAAAAATGGTGCTGTTGGTGCGCTGACTCCTGTTCAGATATACAATTGTACCGAACTTTCGTAGTTTTATGGCCCGGAGAGGCTAATCGCTACGACTATACATTGTTTTTGTTCCGATAAAGGCTGCATACAATCAAGGCAGCCGTTAAAATTCATTGGATATGGTAGTTTCCGAAAATAGGACCCTAATATAGTACCCTAAATAGTAGGATCCTCATTATAAGGACCCCAAAATAAGATACCCGTAATGTTCGGAAACTTTCATATTGGAGTCTTGGAAGTGTCAGGCAACCACTTCATGAGTCGTTGTCCAAATGCCAGCGTTTAGCTGGTTTAGGGCTTCGGGTCCCCAGAGACTCCAAGATCCCGGCGATATTTAAGGGTTTAGGGTTTAGGGGTTTAGGGGAGACTCCAATATCCTTTGTTTGAGGAATATTCCTTAAATTTTAGTAGGATCCCTCATATGATTTATGGTATATTCCTGAATTAAGGGTTATTGGAGTCTCTGGGTCTACGGTTCGGGTTTAGGGTTTAGGGCCTACAGGGTTTAGGGTTTTGGGTGAATGTTGGGCTGGCAGGTAGAATTGAGCTCCCCTGGCCTTCTCTGCAGCTTCAGGACTGTCTGCTGTGGCCGCGCCGTTGCCGGCTACTACACCTCAGCTGGATTGAAGCTGCTCGTTGCTAGTCGGGTCAAGGCTTCTTTTGCTGCCCCGACATCTGCATGGTAATGTAAGGGCCTAAATAGTTAGAATAGGATTTCGGGGGTTCCTTATTATAAGTATAAAATAATTTACTCCAAAACACTATTCTAACTATTGAGGCCCGTATGTTACCTGGTATGGGGCTCGTCTGTGTCTGTGCAGACGCTCAGTCAAGTAAGTGTGACACAACTCTGTATTTATTTAATTAGTTAGAACCAGGCACTGTCTCAGGTTCGTGGTGCAGCTTCCCAAAACCGAGCCCCCAATCCCTGAACCCCAAACCGATTTCTGCAGAGGTGTCACGGTAGACGGGAAAACGGCGAGACACCAGGCGCCGGAGCAGTCGCTCCACCTCGCGGCACACAGCGAGAGACTTCAACCGATACCCATCTAAGCAGAAACCGGTGTACCGAAGCCTAGGTCTGTGTAGATATAGATATGATGTAGATATACTATGATAGGGTCTCTTTGAGGCTGTGGCACACAGTCCGACCTTCTTGGAGGGGACTTAGTAAGTAGGTGATAAGTAGAGTTATAAGTACCCTAAATGGAGTTACCCCAAATATTACCCTACTTATAACCTTACTTACTAAGTCCCCTGGCCCTCCAAGTAAGATTGCCTAAACCCTATAACCCCTAAACCCCTAAACCCTAAACAGTGAGTCCCCTGGCCCTCCAAGTTGGAAGCAAGGATCACCTAAACACGTGCATGAGAGAGACCTCCCCGGTGTTCGATGGCAGCCATCGAACCGCAGGCCAAAACCCACCAAAATGCACAGTGCTTAGTTTAGGTTTAGGGTTTCGGTTTAGGGTTCGGGGTTTAGGGGTTTAGGGATTTAGGGGGGTGTAGGGGTTTAGGGTTTAAGCGCCAGGGTTCCTCAACCTACCCCCTTGCCGCCCGGTTCTAAGAGCGGAAAGCCTGGTTCGTCTGCTGCTCCTGCAAGAAAGGCCACTTCTTCACCAACCTTGCGCCACTCAGATCTCATTACAGTAGAGGACAGAAAGTTGGAACATCAATATCCTCATGGCCTTAAGGTAAAGTATAGGGGATCCCAGCATTAATCCTCCCAAAAACCATGTTCCAACTTTCCGGGGTTCACTATAGGTTTGTTTTTCACAGAAAGAAACATGTTGGGTCTTTTTGGGTTTCGGGTTTTCTTGGCCGTTCGCAAGAATTGCAAGGTTCGACGAGGTTTTGTAGGGTGTTGTGGGTTCAGAGCAAGACACGCCAACTCCAAGTAACCTGATGCATACACCAAAAGTAACCCCTCGCAAAGACGACATCAAAAGAAACCAACATTTCTTTGGAATCCCTGTCCTGATGTAGGAACCTGATTAAGAAACCTTGGGCCTCTATTACTATTTTGGGGTTATAGGCCCAGGGTTTCTTAATCAGGTTCCTACATTATTCCAGTACCCTTATAGATCCCTTATAGTAACCCTTATAGACCCCTTTACAGGAACCCTAAAATAAGGGCCCAGGGTTCCTAGATTAACCATAACCCCGAGACTTCAGCCCCTCAGTTACCCAGAGACTCCAATATCCCTTAATTAAGGAAAATATGATTTAAGGGATATTCCTTAATTAAGGGATTTTGGAGTCTCTGGGTACGGAACCCTAAGCCACTAAACCCGCCAACCCTTGCAACCCTCAACCCTCGCAGAACTCCTATAGCTATAGCGCGGGTTTAGGGTTTAGGGTTTACGGCCTTCAGTTTCAATGCGGTTTTGGGGGTATTGTTGCGTTAGTCCTGATAAGGAATAATGTTGATGATTATCTAAGCCTCTACCTATAGGCTCCATTGCAGTTCCTTTTTTAGTGGTCTATATTTAGGATCCTATAAGGGAATCCCAAAAAGGAACTACAATGGCCAACAGGTAATGTGGGAACCTGATTAAGAAACCTTGGGACTTTATTAGGGTTCCTTATATGAATCCTACAACTTTGGGATTATAGGCCCAAAGTTTCTTAATCAGGTTCCTACATTATGCTAGATGCCGAACTCGAGGTCGTGACTTCTGCGCCAGCTTTTGCTGGTCGCGCGCTTCGGAGATGTCGTCCGGATCCACCCTAAGGACCTCACCGGGACAGCGGCGCCAAGGAAAATGCATGAACCTCAAAGGGTAACCAGGGGAGCAATATGAGGGTTCCTAAAAATTGGGATCCCTTCTTTTTGTCGGGGATCCTTATTAAATCAAGGATCCAATTATTCAAGGACGAATATTGCATTCCGAAAGCTCCCATAATCTCCTTCTGGAACTCGAACTCCCAATACCCCCTAATTAAGGAATATACCTTAAATCATGATATTAAGGCCTCTATAAATTCAGGCATATTCCTTAATTAAGGGGTATTGGGTTCTCTGGGACCTGGGACTTGCCCTCCACTTTGCGCTGTGGGCCGAGGTATTTTTCTTTTCCCGGACTCTTTGTGGCTGATGGGGTGTCGCAGTAGCGGCGCGGTAGAGGGCGGTGGCCGTTATCAGTAGCCGCTAGTTGGGCTTGGGAAAATAGGATTGTGATGCTTCGGCATCAATACTACTCACAGAATCATGCGACGTAGTGAGTGAGGTTATAAATACAGGAAGCAGGGCTATAAGTAACTACAATACTAGGCAATGCTAGGCTTTTAAGTAACCAGGGAGAAAAAGTATAAACTTTTGTTTCATAATGGTTCCACTAAGAAAACAGTAATAAAGTATGGTACTCCAAAGCCCAGAATACGAGTTATCTTGTCCCCCCTGATCCTTTAAGCTGGTAAGCCCTCCGAGCCCTCGACATCTTGACTCTAAATCCTTAAACCCCTGAACCCCTGGACCCCTAAAGACGACGACAGGACACGGAAGTCCTTGGCGCGATGGCTATGATTAAGATTTTGCATGGTTTATACTTGGGTTCTTGTGATGTGTGGTTTCATGGAGGCTTCTCGACACATTTAGGGTCCGTTGGTAGGGGGCCGCATGACGGACTTAAAACCCTGAACCCTGAACGGTTTTGGGGTTTGGCGTTCAGGGTCAAGGATTTTTGCCAGTTGGGGCTTAGTAAGTAGGCTATAAGTAGAGTTATAAGTACCCTAAATGGACCCCAATTATAACCCTACTTATAAACGACTTACTACGTCCCCTGCCCCTCCCTTGTTCGCTGAATTTTGCAAGAATCGGAGTCTGTTAACGGAGCAGCCACGGCATCCTCCTTGGCAGGCCCCCAAACTCCTATAAGCTGCGAACTATCAAACACCACCCCTAAAGCGCCCCATGCCCCCCTGATCCCTAAACCCCTAACTAAAGCCTGAAGTCCTACACCACTAAACCCTGAAACCCGAAACCCTCGTAAACCACTGGGAAGTCGGCTTTCCTCTTGCGCTCACCCCCGTCGTCCCAAACCACAGTCAACTTCAGTGGGTCGAAATTCCTTGCATCCGATCGATCCATGTCTACTGGGCTTAGGGGTTTAGGGGTCTAGGGTTCAGGGTTTAGGGTCCAGGGCTTTCGGGTTTAGGGTTTGGGGTTGAGGGCTTTGGGGGTTAGGGTTTGGGGTTCAGGGTTGAGGGGTTTAGGGGCTTGGGGTTGACTCGCTTGGCAGCGTTGGCTGAAGTTCAGTACCATAGATTTCATCAGCAAAACAGAGAAGGGTACTGCTGCTTGCTGCCCAGCAACAACAGAAATCTGAGGGCACGCGGTTGGGCGTCCTTGCCTCAGTGCGTGGTTAGACGGGGCTGGACTTCAACCCACATGAAGACAACCCCATCGCAGTCGGAAGCCTCCAAAATTTCAACACCTAGACTGGGTTTAGCGTTTAAGTGTTTCGAGTGTAGGGGCTTCTAAAAACATCTTGCTTTTAGGGTTTAGGGAACTAGGGTTTCTTTACCAGGGGCACCCTAGACTGGGTTTAGAGTTTAGGGTTTAGGGCCGTTTCGGGAACTACTTGGAGGGGCAGGGGACTTAGTAAGTAGGCTATAAGTAGAGTTATAAGTACCCTAAATGGAGTTACCCCGATTATAACCCTACCTATAACCTACTTACTAACTCCCCTGGCCCTCCAAGTATAGGGCTTCTTCACCAGGCTTTTCAAAGCGCACGCTGGGTCCGCGGCCACCTGCCTTGCTCTGCATGCTTGGAGGAGCAAAAGCCTCGGGCCTCACATTGGGGTCCTTTAATGGGTTCCATTAAGGACTCCTGTAAGGGCTCCTTTAAGGACTCCTTCGAGGGTTCCTTCAAGGGCTCCTTTACGGGTTCCAGTAAGGTACCTATTAAGGTCTATAAGGGTACTGAAAGATTTCCCTTCGTGCCACCCGCTGTCTCAAATCCAACCCCAAACTGCCCTTGCATTCGTGCCAAGAGCTGCAGGAGATAACTTCGAGACTTGGGCTTTCTCAGAGCTCGTGGGGACCTCCCTCATAGGGTTGATGATGTAAATCCTGCATTACCCAAAGTAAGGAGTATACAGTAACTGCCATAGTCTGGGGCCATTACGGTAATGCAGGATTTAAATCATCAACCACAGTAAGACTCCTACTATTTGGGGATATCTGTGGTCTATATCAGTGCTACTTACTCCCTGTGACTCCCACATCGGTAGTCTAGTTCTCTAAATTAGCCTCCCTTTTCAGGTCACCAAAATAGTGCAGCACCCGTATAAAAAGGACCCTAAAGAAACCCTGATTTAGAGAACTATTACCTACTTGCCCAGTATGCTGGGGAGCTAAAGTTTTTAAAGGTTAACCTTTGGGAGTACATTGGAGTTATATAGGGTTGGAGCACCCCCAAAAAGTAAACTGTTACCTACTTTGCTACTGAGCCGTATCAACCCTTATCAACCCTTATAGAACCCTTACAGAACCCTCATAAAGCCTTATACTACCCCTTATGATACCACCAAAAGGTTAACGGTGTTCAAGTGCTTGCTGCAGACAGCCATTTCATGCCACAGCCTCGGAGAAAAAAGGGACCCTAATTCAGAGACCTATAACTCTAAAACCCTAAATCCTAAACCATATATCCTAAACCCTAAACTCCCGCAGACATTTCATGCCACAGCCTCGGAGAGGAGAGCAAAGGAACGGCTGCCGGCCGGGGCGCCTCATCGTCTCATGCGGTGTAGGGTTAGGGTTTGAGGGCTTAGGGTGAAGGGGTTCAGGGGTTTAGAGGTTTAGGGTTTAGGGGTTTAGGGTTTAGGGGTTGAGGGTGTAGGGTTTAGAGTCTGGAGGTTAGGGCTGAATAATACTATGGCTAGTCTTATTGCTGAGGATGCTCTTGCTGCTATGATATTTACTACTGTTGTTCTTGTTGCTGGTCTTGATTATTAGTAATACTACATAAGGTTACTCTTTTCTTCCAGGTACTACTCTTGTCGATGTTAAACTGATTACTGTGATTATCGCTAGCGTATCCATTTTCATGATTGAGGCTTGCTTGCACCTTCCTTGGCACTGCAACCGTGCCGAATTGACATGACATGATATTCTTGCATGGCTGACAAGTACCACAGTGGCCTTGGTAACTACAATAGGGTTTGGGGGAATACCATAGTATAATCATCATGAGGGACTCTACGGAAGAGTATTACTGATTCAGACCCCTTACAGATCCCTTTACAAGAACCCCTAAATGAAGCCTATACTCATTACACCGGTCAGCGTGGCATTCATTAGTATAGGGGCCTTAACGATCAGAATAAAAAGGTCTTGGGGCCCAATATACTATAATTATAATAAGGAACCCCCAAAATAGTATGGGTAACTATTAAGGCCCCTATACTATATCCCTATAATAATGGCCCTTAAAGTAATCCTTATGAACCCCTTAAAAGGAACCCTACTAAGGCCCCTATATTACTCTGAACCCTCGCTTCGCAAGCTATCTCAGAGCCGGGCCGGAGGTGGAGCCGGCTGCCTCTCTTTTCGGGCTTAGGGTGAAGGGGAGGGTTTAGGGTTTAGGGTTTAGGGCTAACCGATCATGACGAGAATCCCAGGGTTTCTTACAATTAGGGCGACCCTGACCATGTTTTAGGTCCCTCTAGTAAAGATACCATTATTGAGGGTCTGCTAACCGATCATGCCGATTAGGGAGTAGGGCGGCCCTGACTTTTTTTGAGGTCCTTCTAACAAAGATACACAGATACTATTATTGAGGGTCCCTAAACCCTAAACCCTAAACCGGGGTCCCCGATGTTTTGAGTCCCACGTCCCTCAGACTTGAGCAGACACCCGTCAACCGGCTTCTTGCCTGAATTCCGAAACGAGTGGTTGTCAAAATTATGGTCCCTTTTTGGGTCCCTATTATAGTACGGCACCTATTATTTAGGGTACCCAAAAAGAGACCGTAATTTTGACAACCATCCAAATAGAGTGAAGTGCTTTGGGTTTCAAGGTTTAGGGTTTAGGACTTTGGGTTTCGTGCTCTCCACTTGAAACCCGCCTACACCCCTGAAGCCTTAAAGCCCTAAACTCTCAACCCTTGCATGTACAGCTTCCGCATCTGCACTGGCATTACGACCTGCCCCAGCGCACACAAGTAGTAACCTGATTAAGGAGCCGCTGGTATCAATCGCGCCCAAGAATGCGGCTCATATTTTCAAAAGCTCAATAAGAACCAGACCCTAAACCCTAAACCCAATAAGAACTAAAGGGCTTCCAAATCAGGTTCCTACCACCCTAAACCCCCAGCCCTACGTTGCAGCTGTCAACATGCTGCTTCCAGGAAGCACCTGCCTCTCAGCACCCTGATGTGGACCTCGATCCTGGACAGACACGGATGAGTTTGTGCACGTAGGCCTTAGGTTGAGGTTTCTGTAAACCTGTGGGTGCCTTCTAGGGTTCCTTCTTATAAGCGTGATGAATATGTTTGGGCAAATGGTGCCCTGGTGTTGAGAACGGCTAGTTTGAAAACAGGAAGCAAAGGTCAAGAGGCTGGTAAGCTCAAAGATGGGGAGGGTTTACGTAGAGGATCACGACTAGGTTTGTAATATTGGTAACTATACATATAAACAGCTATCACCCCAATTAGGCTAGTTATAAGCTGATTTACCAATTCCCCTGATCCTGCAAGTAGGGGTTACGAGAAGGGCTTTTATACGCTTACTAGCAGCATTGTCGCATCAGGTACAAGGGCGACTATTAGAAGGTTACGAAAAGAGTACCCCAACAGGAATCAATGTCCTCAACCTCCACTGTTTGGGATTCTCGAGTTTAGGGTTTCTCGAATCCCAATTGTACGGGGTTGCGCGCTCAAGTTTATTTGGGTCACGGTGGTTGTGAAGTTATATGGCCTTTGGGGACCATGAATATGCACGCCTGGCAATTGCCACGCGTGCTCTTAACCCGATTGAGCCGCAGTCGGCAGCAATCCCTGAGTACACCACCAGAGGTCGCACTTAGTTTGTGACTCTGTGCCGATGATCATCCTAAACCCTGAACCACAATCATGTCCTTCCTTCAGGTCCCTTTGTAAGACTGACATACACTCTGGGGGAAGCACTTGGAGGATCAGGGGACGCAGTGAGTGAGGTTATAAGTTGCTTGCTTGGGGTCGTAAGTAGTTATAAGTATCGGCACCTTGTTTGTAACCCTAGTTACTAAGTCCCATGAACCTTTAAGCCCTAAGCCCCAAAAGATCCCTTCTACAACCAAGGATCCCTTTGAGTTACTAAGTCTAAATCCTGTAAGCAGAAGTACCCCGATGGTGGGAAACACCCCCACAAACCCTAAATCCTAAACCCTAAACCCTGAAACCCCCCAACCCTAGACCCTAAATAAAGAAACACCCCCGGGGGCCTCAAGAAGCTTCGCGTGAGCTTTGAACGGCGATGAGCTTCCTGGCGTCACATGATGAAGGGCTCCTGGACTTAATGTCATGAATTGGAATCTGATACTTAAAGGATCATGGGACTTAGTAAGTAAGGTTATACGTCCCCTAATTGGGGTTATAAGTAATTATAAGTATAGTTACCTTGTTTATAACCCTAGTTACTAAGTCCCATGATCCTTTAAGTAGAATCTGATAAGGACCCTTAGGGGGGGAGGGGAGTAAGGGGTAGGGGGCCTTAATACCCATAATAAGGACTTCATAATGCCTGCTTCAGGAAGTAGTAATGGTGATGAATTAGAACCGGGTTTTGGGCTCCTGTATAGGTAGTATACTGTCTGGTTCTTAGCAGGGAATGGGGGAATGGATTATGGGGACGATTATTGGGGATTATATAGGGATAGGGACTACTATAGGGATCCATTCCCCCATTCCCCCGAACCCCTAAACCTTAAACTCTATATAGATTCCCTTAAAGGATCCCTTAAAAAAACCCTAAATCCTCAAAGGGATCCAATTCCTAAGCACCCCCCCAGACAGTATGGGACTACTCCAGGGATCCTTCCCCATTCCCTACTAAGCACCAGGGAGTAATCCTTATAGACCCCTTTAAAAGGCACCCTTAAAGGATCCCTTAAAGGAACCCTATACTAAACCCCCATCATACCCCTTATAGTAGCCCTGATAAACCCCTTTAAAAGGAACCCTTAAAGGAACCCTACTTAAAGGATCATGGGACTTAGTAACTAGGGTTATAAATAGGGTAACTATACTTATAACTACTTATAACCCCAATTAGGGGACTTATAACCTCACTTACTAAGTCCCCTGATCCTCCACGTATTCTAAATATTAAGGCCCCTATATTATAGGTAGTATATTTACAATAGGGAGCCCGCAGGACTAATCTTGGTAATTAACTCGAGATTGAAGTTAGAGCCCTAGCAAAAGTTATGATTCTAGCTGCTTCTTTAAGGGATCTATCATGGCTCCTTAAAGGGATCCATTAGGACTAGAACAAAAGATTCTAAAACAATAAATCGAAGTACCCCTAAGATTTAGGCTTCTACATCAAGCCCTGGCCCCTCGACCGGTAAGTTCCTCCTTTCAGGGATCCTTTAAAAGGGGCCCCATCTTAGACCCCTGCATTCCGAGATAGCCCTGTTTCCGCATGTGGCCCCGAACCCAAAAAATACAAAACCCTACACCTCTGAACCCTAAACCCTAAACCGTCTGAACACTTAGACTCCAATCCCCACACCCCTGAGCAGGTTCATCTCAGAGCCGTGCCATCGCTGTCCGAAGCTTCCGATGCCTAGTCCGGTGGCATGGACGGCTGCGACAAACATAGCAAGAGCTGTCATCACAACAATCGTGGGTTTAGGGTTTAGGGCGAACCATGGCAGAAGTAGTATTAGTAAACACAACAGCAATAGTACCATCAAGTGACCCCTCTGCCACTGTTCAGAAGTTCAATACGACAGTGAGTCAGGAGTCACAGCTTGCTGCTCAGAAAACTCACTTGCCGAGAGCCTCGTCTTTCGCCCTCTTTTTCTCCTTCTTGTCCTTCTTGTCTTTCTTGTCCTTCTTGTGCTTTTTCTCCTGGCGCAGAGATTGGGCTTCTCGGGGTATCGTGGATGATATCCCAAGTGGCAGCAGACATCCAGCACACCATCACCTCCGAGCTCATGACATGCCGGGCCTTCTTCTCTTTCTTCTGCCTTGGAGTTATGGGTTCATCCGGGTTCGGACAAGCAGACTATAAGAACTTCGACGACCTACTGTTTCAGCAAAGAGGCTTCTTCTCCTTCTTCTCCTTTCCGGCTGAAAAGCTGTCTTCAACACCTCAGTCATGTTCTTCTGCACAAATAATAGAAGCCTAGACTACTACCAACGTTATTCCCTGGGGTTCCGTATTTTTAGGACGTACTATAATAATGTTACCCCAAACCCTATTCTAAGTAGTACGGCGGTCGTGGGGGTCTCTCGTTCTCCTACATTAGGGCGCTTCTCAAGGTCACTCTGAGGCATAACATACTGTCAGGGCCTTCATGACTAGCCCGGGATTTTGGGACCTTTGTCGTATCCTTATAAAAGTACGTTTTAGAATCTCATACCCTACCCCTTTTTCAGGATCCTACTTTTCTATATATCAGGTCCTAACCATGAAACTAGGCACCCTAGTAAAGGGGTAGGGTATGAGCCTCTAGGTAAGGAGCGTTAAGGAAGACTATTAGCGTCAAAGTAGGTGGTTTCGGAGCTCCAGAAAAGCCGTGAAGCCCTCTACGAAAACATCATAATCACAATTATAATCCTCATGCCTCATGCCGTATCCATAGAGATTCCTCGCGCTAACTCATCATCCCTTCTCGCAGTTCCAACTTATGCACATTACTGGTCGGAATCCTGAACCCTCGGCCTAAGAAAAGTCAAAGTAGGGTTTTGGGGCTTGTTCTGTATTATAAACCTGGTTCAAATTAGAAGGGGATACTGCTGCAAAAAATCATTCCGTCCCCTATACACGTCTTAGGGTTCCCAAATGTAAGTATCGTGTAATATACCCCAAAGTCCTACGTACTCCAGCTCCACAGCACAGAGCCCCTCTAGATCCCTTGTGGTTCAAGGAACCCTATTCCCTGAACCCCTAACCCTGAACCCAAAACCCAAAACCCTCAACCCAACCCGAAACCCAACCCAGTATCTTTATGGACTATGGCAACTTTACCCCAAACAATACATCTGTTAAATACCCCCCTCCCCCCCAAATTTGGCCTGCCCCCTGACCCCCAAGTCCCACACCCTAAACCCCAAAACCCAGAAGTTTCGCCAGCTGACTCGCCCGCTCTGCAAGCTGGGTGGGGGCTTCAGGAGCCTCCAAGGAAAAGGGGTGTTTCGGGTGAGGGCTGCAGGGGTTCAGGGTTCAGGTGAGACAGACTATGACCATGCAGTGTTACAAAGTAAGTAAGCAAACTTCCTCCCAGCAAGGCCTATCTCCCAAACCTTCTAAACCCCTAAACCCTAAACCCTAAACTCCTAAACCCTAAACTCATAAACCCCTAAACCCTAAACTCCTAAACCCTAAACCCTAAGCCCGACACTTATCCCTATGCTTACCCATGACCCCGGTACCCAAGACCCTAAGACCTTCAAATGCACCTTTCAACAGCTGGCGCTGCGGCACAAACCGATAAAGGAAGCCCGAAACCATAAACAAAAAACCCTAAACCCGAAAAACAAAAAACATGGGATTTGCGGTTTCGGGTATGGGGGTTTGGGGTAACTGCAAGAACTCCAAACTCAAGAGCCCCCACAATCTTAAAACCCCATCCGAAACTTTTAAACCCCAAGACCCCAAGAACGATATAAGAGCCACAAACACCAGAAGACTCTCCAAGAGTCCTCACTGGCCGGGAAGCTCTCTGAAAATTCCTGAAGAGCCCTAGAAGAGCCCTCAAGCCGTGTCCGCACCGGTACATTCCATTCACCCAGAAAAGGTTGAGACATACAAAGCCCAAAACCTCATTGCCCTCAAATCCCTGTAAACACCTAGAAAAGCTTTCAAACAAATCCTGCAAAAACCCTCCACTAAACCCCCTAAACCCCTAAACCCTAAACCCCCTAAACCCCTAAACCCTAAACCCCCTAAACCCCTAAACCCTAAACCCCTAAACCCTAAACCCCTNCCCCCCGCCGGGCCCTCCCCCACACCCCTAAACCCCTAAACCCTAAAGCCCCGAAACCCTACAGCCCCAAGCCCCAAAAGCCCCGAAATACCTAAACCCCGAAACCCCACAGTGCCCCGAACCTCTAATATAGGGGCCTAAACAATTACCTCGTCGAAATAAAAAAAGGCCCCTATACCCTAAACCCTAAATCCCTAACCCTAAACACCGAAAGCCCGAAACCCCTCAAACTCCATCGCCTCCCGGCGGCCCCGGACGGCGCTGGTAGGCCGACTTCTAGCCTGATCCAGGGGCCTTTAAAGGTATCCCTGGGGTTCCTTTAAGGGGCTCCCTTAAAGGGATCCTTTAGGTCCTAGGGTTCCTTTAAGGGCTCCCTTAAAGGGTTCCTTGAAGGGTTCCTTTAAAGGGTTCCTTTAAGGGTTCTTATTGGAATAGGGTTCCTTAAAGGGATTTCCTAGAGGAGTTCCTTTTAAAGGGGCCTATAGGGATAACTAGAAGGGGGTATTATGGTGTAATACGAGGGTTTAGGGTTTAGGGGATACGAGGGTTTAGGGTTTAGGGGTTTAGGGTTTAGGGGGTTAGGGTTTAGGGTTTAGGGGCCTTAATAATTGGAATAGGGGTTCTTTCAAAGGGCTCCTTTAAGGGAGTCTATAGTAGATCTATAATATGGGGGCTTTAGCAATATCTATAGTAGGGTTCTATGATCCAGAGTCTTAATAATTGGAACAGGGGTTCCCTTAAAAGGGTTCTTGTAAAAGGGCTATAAGGGCTATATACTATAAGGGTTTAGTGAAGAAAGGGCTTTAATAACTGGAATAGGGCTAAGAGTCTTAGGGGATTAGGGGTTCAGGGTTCAGGAATTAGGGGTTGCGGGCTGGAGCAGAAAAGCCAAAAACCATACTACGTTTGAGGCCTCAAGAATTAGAAAAGGGTCCCCTTAGAAGGGTTCTTGTACAGGGTCTACAAGGATTACTAAAAGGGCTACTATAAGGGACCAGTGCAGCGGCCTGAATAATTGGAATAGGGTTGGGAGCTCCTTTACAGCTTTACCGTAACATGAGGAACCCTTGTGAACAGTATTTGTAATGACTTCGGCGTCTACATTAAGCAGGCTTAAAAACATGGGGCTCTTACGTCAGGGCACTTGGGGCGCAGGGCATTTTTCTAAAGTGCACTAGCCTTTTCTCTCCGCAAAAGCGTGCTCAAAACCAAGCTTGCACTCAGGGTGTAGGGCTTGGGGTTTCGGGATTTAGGGTTGAGGGTGTAGTGGGTATCGGGTTTAGGGTGTAAGGCTGTGACAAGGTCTCTGGAGCTTTATATTATGGGCTTTTATGGGGTTTTTCACTGTTTAGAAGTGCGCTTAACCTTTGCTACAGAACAATGAGTCTTGAAGCTTTAGTTTCCATAAGACAGGTCTTAGAAGTTTCTTTGGCCGGGTTCAAGAAGGGTGCTCTTGTTGTGCTTAGACTTAGAAGGGATTATATTCAGAACAAACAGGCGCAAAGTGCTTTTGGAGTTCTAGATTGATTTAGGGATTACTTGGAGGGGCAGGGCTTTTAGTAAGTAGGTTATAAGTAAGGTTATAGTTGAGGTAACTCCATTTAGGGTACTTATAACTCTACTTATAACCTACTTACTAAGTCCCCTGCCCCTCCAAGTAGGTCTGGTTTAGGTCTGTACCAAACCAGGGGGCCCATATAAGGCATTAGTGCAAACCGTAAGATCTGACAGCGCAAACCCCGGAAGCCCGAAACCCTAAACAAAGGGCCCCTGAATCCTTAACCCTAAACCCTACACCCTAAACCCCTAAACCCCTAAACCCTTAAATTGAACCTAAACCCTACAAGTCCACCTGCGCTGGAGCCATGAGCGGACCGCCAGCTCGAAGTGCCTGATATTTCGTGCACTTTCAGGACACTTCCAGGACGAGGACGAGGAGCCGGAACAACAACAAGGTGCAACCGTACACTGGGGCCCCATTGCCTTTTTGGTTGTGGTTGGTGCCCCCCCCGGTTCAACCGTACACTGGGTCCCCATTCCGCCATGTTCACGGATCTCATGCACATTTTCCTAGGCATTTTGCTACAAAGTGCATACCTGACTGCCATTTTGTTTCGCACACCTGCGCCCGCGCGCACACGCCCGCGCGCACACGCGCGCACGAACCTCCGCCCGCACGCACACGCGCACCCCGCCCGTCCACCGTATACCCGCACGCGCGCGC
>BGNK01001936.1:339-7839 GCA_003297005.1 Symbiodinium sp. clade A Y106
GCGCAGCCGACCGCAACCACAGTGGGGAGGGGCAGGGGGGAAACGACACCACAGGGAACCACAGGGGGGAGGGGGGATACCATGGGGTGGGGGGGGGAGGGGGGGCCTAGCAGCGCTGCACCATATATCCATTGCTTTGCCTGTCCTTCTATTAATGATTCTCCGTTCTACGATGGTTTCGAAGCAGCAACAACGACTTCAAATCCAATCCAACAAACAAAAAAACTGTCACGTAAAGCCCGACATTTGCAAACACCTAGCAGCAACAGCGCAGATACTATAGGGAATAATCAGAATAGGGTTTTGGGAGCAAATATACTATAAATATAATAAGGAACCCCCAAAATAGTATAAGGAATTATAAGGGGCCCTATTGTACTGGAGTCCTCACCGCGCTCGCAGTGCGGCAGCTTGGCCTGGGCCTGCCGACGGTGATCCGGCCTAAAACTACTTTCGTTCTTGCGGTTGCTAATCCTACTATTTAGGTTATTGTATTATTAGGGTCCCCTAAACCCTAAACCCTCGTGTAATTGTGGTTGGTATAGTACTGTTTGTGAGTACTACGATGGCCACTGTCTGTACTACTTTGTCTTCTCGTGCATACGTGATCGCTCTTTGCGGTGATTGTCGGTGCTGACCGTTGCTCTGCCCTTACCGTACAGCTACCCTATATATGCAGATACATGTATGTGAACATATAGATGCACATACACTTTCACATACTCGTGGGCATGGACATGGACATGTACGTATAGATGTTGTGTGCATGTCCCATTTGAGAGTATCAAGTTTGATACTGCCTTGACTACTGCTGCTTCAACGCTGCTACGATGGCAACTGCCGATGCTTCGTACTCTTCTTGCCGGTGTTTTGACAAGAACATGGTTCTTGTTGTTCTCATTGTGCACCATGTCAGCGCTAGTACCAGTCGCATTAGTAGTCGTGGTCACCGTCACAAAAACAGCTTCAGTAGTAGTAGTCGTCGTCCTCGTCGTAGTAAGAGTCGTAGTACCCGCAGCCGCCGCGGCAACGGCTGCGGTAGCGGTAGCCGTGGCACACGAGGAGACAAAGCACACGCTGACTGAAACCACAAGAGCCCTGCAGTCCCATAAGCTTCCCGCAATATGGAGTCAGCGCCTTGGCAATCAATGCAGCATTTCGGCTGCTACCTGAGCAGGCGCACGTGAAGGATCTGACATGGCTAATGTGACAATGTGGCCTGAGCCTATACCAACCGAGCGATCTGTCTCAGAAAGCCAGTTCGGAAGCGCTGAGCCCGAAGCCCAACTTGGAACTGGGCTCAGGAAGTAGAAAAAGACAAAAGAAGAGACCCAGTCCGAAGAATGAAGGCACCGGCCCCGAATAGACCTCTCTTGCAGCTGACATGAGCTGCAGCGCCTTGCGCCATCGCCAAAATCTGCAGCACATCCTGACAGGCTCTGCTGCAGGAATGTATGAATCAAGCTCTATACAAGACGATGCATCGCCTACAGCTGTTGAACGCGAATTGCTATAGACAACCATTCAAGTCTACAATAATGGTCTTAGATCTCTGTTTCGCCCTGGCTGAATCAACACATCTGCAAGGCATATGCATTCTAAGCAATCACAGCACTGGTCTTCGAGCTGTGGCGTGAATCCCCTTCTGTGCCTGCCTCCCAGTCCTCTGACTGCGAAGCATACTTGGAACCTTTGCAGGTTTCGCAAGAACTGTGGCGCAAACATCTACCTGCAGGCAAAAGCCACTGCAAAGACGACCAAACATCTCTCTGCGCTCCTGCCTGAGGGAGCGGCAGATCTGCAAGAAAAGCTCCTTTTCGCGGCCGATATGCTTTTCCAGCAACCCAGCCACGGAGCCTTATGCAGCAACACGGAAACAAGTTGCAGAGCTGACGCCATTGCTGGTACTCTCTTCTGAACATTGCTCGCTTTCTTGGTCTTCCGTGGTCTACTGCTGATTTGTGCTGGCTGTGCTGGCTTGGTTCTTCTTCGTGTTGCTCTTTAACAAAAATGAAAACAGCAACGACAGGTTGCGAAGAGTAGTAGTAGTAGTAGTAGCAGCAGCAGCAGCAGTAGTCAGAGTAGCAGCATCAGTGGAAAGCATTCCTGTCACGATGATGACTTGTACGAGTACGCTTGCTGCTACAAGGTGCAAGCAAGGAAACATCGTTAAACCACTGAAGCGCGCGGCTGAGCTTTGCTGGATTGAAGAACAGGTAGGCAGCCGGAACCATCCAAGCATAACCTCGGATGGGGCCAGGAGCACGCACAACACTAATCAAGCCCAGGTTACGACGCAGGGGGTGGAATTTTGCAGGAACCCGTGTGTCAATGCGGCAACCTAACAGACTCAACACCTTTGCACGATGATCTGAGGCTTCTTGCAGCAGGGTAGCTGAGAAATTCTGGAGGCCGCAGGCGCTCAACCTCCAGCACCACCTGCAACCCGGAGCTCTGTGGGTTATGTCAAGAGCCATTCTCGGTCGAATGCTGACTGCGACTGGACTTCAAGCTTGTTTACGAAGCGCTATGGGCGAAGCCTACAAGTCGACTGTCACGATGAAAACCTAATTAGTCTTGGAAGCTTGCAGCATGCTGTCCTCCAGTACAGTATGGGGCCCTGCTCGTTGCTGCGGTATCATTTTCCGTCTGTACAGAACTCCGAAACCCGACACTCCGGGGAGCCTGAAGCTCCTCCCGCAGCTGCTTCAGTGCCCGAGGGCCGCCCTCCGACCCCGAAGCAAAGGCGTTCACACGCACCACATAGTCCCCCTCTCCTCGGCTTAGTCACAACCTTTCAGGCTCTGGGGTTTGGAAGTTAGGGCTTCCTGTTGTTGGATTCAAGCCTCTGGTGGTGTACGGCTGTGAGCATGACAGGGGCATTTCGGCGCTTGGGCTGAGGTGCTAGCAGTGGTTTCTACTACTACTGTCATCATTCTCATCATGAGTGTTGTTGTTACTTTGTTGTCCATGTTATTGCTATTGCTGCCCCACCGACTAACATGAATTACGCTTATTGTTCTGGCAACATGTCCTCTTCTGTGCATACTCACTCCTGCAGGCTAGCTAGGGGTGAGGCCCAAGCCCCCTACGCTGCTGCTGCCGGCACACGGAGGCGAAGCATCGGATTGTGTTGTGCCTTGGCAGAAGCATACGAGAATGCCAAACAGGCTTCACAGAAATCACGACCCATTCTGCCTGCTCGTGCAACGTTTGGTGCTTGGTTGTCTCCCCAGCCGGGAGTCTGGGGGAAACTCGTGTTAACTTCAAGGTACTGGCCACAGGCTGACTTCCAATGCTTTTTCAGATCCCACGGCAGCCAGAAACTGCCAAACACGATATGAGAATCTGCTATCTTTCTCGAGCACAATCCAGACTGTGAGGCTGCCTCAGGCTCGGTCCAAGTTCCACTGCTCGGCTGCAGTGCCCGATGCAGGATCTGGCGGGGCAAAGGGGAGATCAGTTGCAAGAGAAGACCCGGGATAACACTCTTGGAAGCTCATGCACTCAGTATGAAGCACGGCTCCACATGTTGCAGGCACGCCAGTTTCTAACATCAGGATGTAGAGACATGATCCCAGGTCATAGCCCTTGGCCATACAGAACCGTAACCTCGGTGCAGCAAGCTGCTTCTTGTTGCCATAAGCAGCAACGAGCATGAGTGCTGGCCGGGCATACTTGAAATAAAACGCACATGGGTACAGGGCACAGTGTATAAGTACTAAACGCATGCACACATGAATGCATGCGTGCGCACCGCACATATATATATATATACACAGTCTTTGCGAGTGCGTACACGCACATGAAGCAAACCGTGTAATGTAACAACAGAATTTGTGCCATACAAACGTACATACAAACATACAGGCAGACACACAGGCATGCATGCATACCTATCTAATTACACATCTACCTACCAACTACCTACCTTATACCCCTTGTCCCCCGACAAGCTGGTGGTCCTACAACAAAATACCCTTATGCCTGTGGAACCGGTCAACTGGAGAACATAATTCATAAAGCCGGGCCATGTGCTCTGCGGTACTTCAGCATGCGGCTTGGGGCGCTTCGGTTTACGTGAGCCTCTAAGTCTCCCACTCTCCCCGGTGTGAAACACGCATGCGTCATCCTCCCACTTGACGGGTTGGAAACCGAACCGAACGCGGCAGGAAACACAGCGCACAACAGAAAAACGCGTGCATGAGCTCATGCACGCATACATACAAGTACGCGCACATTAGTCATCGCACTCGCACCGACACACACACAGACAGAGACACCCACGATGTGACCCGGGCCGCCTGCACGCAGCCGTAGGCTTCCGTGGCAGAGCGCTGACTTCGACGGGTAGAGGCCGAAGGGCTCGCCATCTGAATAGGCATTGAATCAAACGAGTTTAGATTCGTAGATGTATATGAAACATACATTAAAAATGACAGATGCAGTAACAGTGTCTCTTGTTATGTCTGTGTACACACACACACATGTAGGACATTGTTCATGTGTACCCATATACTTGTGCAGATGCACGACCAACATGTACACACACCAGAATATTGCTCGTGCTTGGCCAACAATCTTCAATCCGGAACTCCAGAATCCGACATTTTGAAGCCCACAATATCAAACGTAACCACCTCAAACCTGTATCTGCGGGTTTTGCGAAGCCCAGGCGTTGCTGCAAGACAGACACCCCAAAGCCTGTTTAGGCATGTTGGGGTTGCTGTCCTCGGTCTTGTGGAAGAGACGACAAAACTCTGCACGTCTCGAGTAGAATCCTGTTCGCAGTAGTTACAGCTCGACCCTTCTAAAGCACGATAAGACAACAACAAGAGGATCAAGCTATCCTCCAAAGTCTTCACTGGGCTATGCTGGCTTAAGAACAACTCCAAACTCTGCCTTGGCGGCGCAGCAGCACCGTGAATCGGTGTGAGAAGGGCGACTCGGAAACCTCTGCAATTTAACGGCACGGCTGAAGGAGCTCATTGCACGCAACCTGATCGTCGTGCACGAGACTACAGTATGCAATGCTACAAGAGATGGTATGACCTACTATGACGTAAGTATCTAGTAAGTACTGTGTGTTTTCAGGCTCCGCTACAAGGGTTTCAATATCTCTTTGAAAGGCATCCCTTTGAAAGAGATGCTCCACATCTTTGTTTAGAGGTTCCGGATGCCCCGATCGGGTTGCTCATGGCTCGGGAACCCATTCCGGGTTGGAAGTCTTTGCAGACTTCGGGAAGCGCATAGCTGGTAAACAGCTGCAACTTTGGCAGTGCGACTACAGTCCGCGCTTCTATTTGCGAGGTACTGTTACCAGGCTCAAGCTTGCGCACTGTGAATTCAGCCAAAGGCACAGGGGTGAAATACATCCACGCTGCATCGGATTCGGCACCGTTTGTGCAGCTATGGGGTGCTGCACCCAGCATCGCTGATCGAGAAGCCTAACAAATAACGCCTAAGCTCTACCTGGCATGCTCCGAACATGCGAAACGTCGCCCGAGCAGCACAAAGTACTCTCAACTTCGCGACGTAGACATCTGTGGCAGCTATGGTTCCTTCGGAACCTCAAACCATCTGGACATCGAAAAAGCTGCATCCCAACGAGGGGTGTCCTTTTGGGCTTTTAAAGGCTGCTGCAACACTCCGCGGCGCTCCACCCTTCTCCATAGGGCTGCTTCCACTCAGCGCAGAGCCTCGCGTGAGAGCAAACGCCTAGAAGCAGGAAACTGCGATTTGACCAGAGAGCCCAGTGCCAGTACCTTATCATTGATGGGGAAGGTAAGGTTGAAGAGGCTGTTTGCCAAAGCCGCTGAGCACAAAACCTGTTTCGTGATGCTCTCGTTCTCAGGGAATCGAAAGAGACTGCTCTGCATAGCAGATGCCCCGCGAACATGGACGTCTTTAGGGGACACGAGCATCTGTTTCGTCATCATGGTTATCAGGATCATCAGCCTGATCCCAGGGGTCATCTTCATCAACCTCAGAAGCCAACATCATCATCACCCTCATCATACATCATCACCATCATCCGCAACATCGTCAGTACGAGGTGGTCTGCATTTTGGGGGCGGCAGGGGGGCTGGAACGAAGTCATGCTAAGAAGCCTACTCAACTCCAAACGCTACTCACTAATTGAACAGAACTTCCCTCTCTGGGCCCACCCAACGATACGAGATGCCCTACCACCAAAGGTTTGCAGAAAATGCCAGTGCACCGTCCTCAGGGAACCTCCCCCCTGGCACCTTTAGCATTCCTCATGCGGAGGCGCAAGCTTAACAGCCCTAAATCATGGCTGTCGAGCAGTTTCGCTGTTCTTCACGGAACCTTTTCACTCCGAGCGGCGAAGGTTGCAAGTCTGCAAGAGTGGTGCAGTTCATCCGCCACATTTCACTGGCGTACACAATAAAGCCCTGGCCAAGGAATTAAGTTTTTCGGGTTTAGGCCTAGGGGCTCGGAGTTTAAGCTTCCGGATTGTCTGCTGGTTCTCAGGGTTAAACAAGTTGATGCTCCATACTATAGTCTGGCTGCAGTGCATCTGCATGGAGTGCTACAAGTCTCCAGATCTGATTATCAACCCTCTTGAACAAACAACAGGTTTTCCATCTTCGCCCAGCTTCAATGCCCGCCGCCATGAGCCAGATGGTCGGACACAAACCAAAGAGGAAGCCGCTCCAAACGAAGCGGCAAAAGCCGCCTAAGCCCTTGCGACGGTCACCGACACAAGCACAGCTTTCCACCTGGTTCGGTGCAAGGGAGCACAGTACCTGAACCCTGAAAGCCAAACCCTCTCATCGAACCCTACAGTAGGCCTAGACCCAAGACCGGCTTGAGGGCACCAAAAAAGGAGTCTCGACAGCTGAACAAAGGTTGAAGAAACCAGCTTCTAGAGTGTACTATCCTTATTATATAAGTTTTGGGTGTTCAGGTTTAGGGTTCTCACTGTTACTGGACTAAGCCATTATTTGTTGTGTTACCCTAAACTCATGCTGTAAGCCGCCTTCTCTTGGATCCATGTCCTTGGTTGTGGCTGCACCCGCAGAAATTCTACGGGACAGGCGAGAGGACTAATGAGTTTTTTGGGTGGTAAACCCAAGAATCACTGTAGTATAAAGTTGTAGGGACAAAAACAGGATCTTGTTACTAGAGTTACCCTAAGGCCTTAAACCCTAAACCCCAAACCATTACCCCTGAACCTCAAAAACCCCCTGATTCCCTAAACCCCCAAACCTCTAAACCCCCAAACCGCCAGATGAATCATCCCGAAGCAGGGGAAGGAAATTTCAAAAAGCAGGAAAACTCTTGCAAAACCCTGAAGCCCCAAAGTCTCTGTAGACCAAATGCTCGAATCCCCTAAACTCTAGATCCTACACCCTAACAAGGCCCAGTTTCTGCGGACACGGCTCAAAGCACAGCAGCACAGTAATGATGCAAAAGACGAGGAACAATGGAATACAAACCAATGCCTTGGTGATCAATGAAGCTTCTGTAAGGGTT